>JAODAL010083850.1:0-11111 GCA_025379985.1 Phyllomedusa bahiana
CAAACTTTCGTACTAGACATTTGAAAATTTTTTTTCACATGTCGTTATAGCTTTTTTCTGCCACTTCTTTTAAGTATTCTGCGTGGTGCAATTTTCCGATGTATCAGTTTTTTGTTTCAAGGAAGCTTTTCCCTTTTTCTTTGTTATACAAGCACATACAATAATCCTTTTGGGGCATTACTCCCCCCCAACAATTAAATTAGGGTTTAAAAATTTTACCCTCCAAGCTGGGTTTCAAAATTGGGTCCAATTTTTTCTGTCATACACTTACCGCAGTTTCCCCGCAACATCAGCTCTGCTGGGTGGACTGTTTCCTGGTCTCAGTGGGCTGAAAACCCAAAATTAAAAGAAAAAGTGGGTTTCATCAGACGGAAAAAAAGAGTTCGTTTTCATAAATAAACTGGGGGGAATTTTTTTTTAAACAATCAACTCTTTTTCTTAATCTGCTTGTTCTTACACAAAAACCCACTATGGGGGTTTTCCGGGGGGTAAAGGGTTTTTCTTCCCTTTTGGGGGGAAGGTTTAAATGTGGGGTGTGGGTGTCTGATGAGATGCTGCTGCTAATGAAGCACTTTTCCCGGGGTGGGAAAAACTCTGAAACTGTTGAACAGGATTTAAAGGTGATTTTTGGGGGGTGGATATTTTTTCCCGAAAACCCTGAATTCCCCTAAAAAAAAAAAAGTCAATGGTGAGATTTTAAAGGGGCCCGTGTACCGGTTTAAATTTGGGTTTTTGCCCGGGCACTGCCCCTATTTTTAAACCTGCCCCTTTTCCCGGGGGCCCTTGCCCCGGGGCCCTTTTGTGCCCCTTTCCCGTCTTTTTTGAAAGGTTACAGCCTTTTCCTGACTTTTTGTTTTACCCTACCATTAGCTTCCGTTTCCCCGACCACGCTTTTGCCGCCTGCCCCGGGCCCAGCGCCTTTTCCACGCCCGAACCTGTGCCGCCTTCCCTGACCTTTGCCTGGGTTTCCCCATACGACCTGCCGCATTCTTTCACCCCTTTTACCTCGGCTGTCCCGCAAGCAAGTCACGTCCAGGGGGGAACGACCTGGGAGACCCCCCCCCGCAGCAAGTCCCCCCCCTTTGCGGCGGGCTCTGGGTGAAAAAACCGGGACCTACTTTGATTCCCGTTCCCCTGGGTGGGTTATAAACCCTCGTTTTCGGTGGCCCAGTGGATCCACCCTTTCTTAGGGTACCCTGACGTAAGGGTCCGGGGCCCGGGTCCCCCCCAAAGGTTGGGCCTTTTGCCGTCTGGGCGCTGCCTCAGGGCCTTTTTGGGTTTAGCATTTACAAAAGCTCGGGGTCAGCAAAACCCCGCAACCTCAGCCATTCTTTCCCCCATGAGCAAACATTCCCGGCCGTTCAGCAGAAAAAAACCCGCTCCCGTGCTCCCCCGCTCCCCCCGGGGTCCGGGTCCAAAACCGGGGGTCCCCCGGCTCCCCTCTATCTATGCGACCAAAAATTTGATGGGGACTCCCAAAGGCCCGGGGGGAAGGGGGGTTTATCACCCAATCCCCTGCATATTGAGTTAATGGGGAAAACCCAAATTTCCCCACCCCCAAAAAAACTAAGGTGGCCCTTCGTGCCCAAGCCCTTTTCTCCGGGGAAACCCTTTGGGTTTTTGGGGGCCCTCCCCTGGGAAAAGGGACATCCGGGCCACAGCTAACCTGGCTTCAATTTCCCCAAACCCAGTTTTAGGAGCGTTTTCGAGGAACCTCCCGGCTTGTCTGCGAGACCCTTTCTAAATCTGCGCCAAGGGGATCATCTTTTAGGCGATTATGGGCCGTACTTTTCCCCACTCTTGGGGCCCCCAGTTATCTTTGGAAAAAAAGCCCGGGGTTTTTACTGCCCCCCCTTCAAGAAGGGCCTCTCCAGCCCCAAACAAGGGTGCTCTTTCTGGGCCCGGGATCTTTCCCCTTTTCCTTGAGCGCCTTATCTCCCTGGCCCAATTTGGGGTTGACATCCTTTTTTCGGAACGGGGAGGAGGAACCCGGGAAGGAAAGAGAGCAAGCAGACCCCAAAGTTTCCTCGTCTGGCCCCAATTTTTTCAAAAAGGCCCCCCCTCAGTCGCCCCCTTTTGCCACCGCCGCCCAAGGGGCCAAGGAGGTGGGTCGGGCCCACCTGTCTACAATGAGTAACCAGAAGACGTGAGGAGAAAACTTTGTCTGTTAAATGTGGCAGGGGGCAGACCATTTCCCCAAGGGTCCTGCCCACTTGGGGCCCTTCCCGCGGGCCCGGGAAAAAGGGTGGGACCCAGGATACGTAGGGGGAGGCGGGCCCCCAGGGAGAGCAAGCCCTCCTCCTCCCCGCCTGGGCCATGCCCTGATCGTCGGGGATAAACCCGGTGCCCCGTTTCAGGCTTGCTTTCCTGGACTCTGGGTCTTCCCGGGAAAATTTCTTTGGGCACTGCTCTGGATCCCACATTAAAACCCCCCTGTGATCCGCCTGGGGAAGCCCCCACTCATTCCCTTTTGGGCAGTGGAGGGGATTTTCAAGGGCCCCTATTTTGGTTCCGAATGAAACCCCCGGTTCCCCCAAGTAGGGGTTTTCTTTCATAAGGAGAGACTTGCTTCCTTTCATTAAATTTTCCCCTTCCTCCTCGTCCTTCCCCCTGGGGGTTTTCCCCCTGGCTGCAACGGGCCCCGTCCCCTGTCGATTGGCATTTGGGGGGAAGTCCCGAGTTGGGGTTTTGGGTAGTGTCCCGTCTCGCTGTTTGGGGGGCACTTCGCCCGGTGCTTACCCCCTTCTTCGGGGGTCGTCCTAAAAAACTGGGCGGGCCTTCCCGCTCCATACCAAAGCCTTTGCAGCGTTTCTCCCAGAACAAGCTAGACGTTGCCCCCCCCCCATCGCCCATACGATTTTCCTGTTTACCTCCTGCCCGGGACGTCTCCCCCCAGTGGCGGGTTTACCCCCCGTCGGCTTTCCTTATTGGGTATGTCCCACGTATATTTAAGGGATTTTCCAGGGGGGGTTTATCCCCCAAGTCCTCCTCTCCAGCTGGGGGGCCCGGGGTTCTTCTTCGTGGCAAGAAAAGGGCGGAAGCCTGGGGTTTCCCTTCCCTAGACCCTTTTGAGGGGCCCCAAAAAATCACGGTAAAGGGAAACCCTATCCCCTGCTTTGAAACACGGAACCTTTTTGATCGTTACGTGGGGCCAAATTTTAAAATAAACCGGGCCCCGCGAGGGGCTTATAATTCATTCGGATTCGAGGGGGGCGACGAAATGGAAAAACCACTTTCAAAAACCCGCGACGGGCACCCGGTCATGCCCCTTTGGGCTCTGGGAATGTCCCCGGGGTTTCCAAGAATTCGTCAATGACCAATTTTCCCGGGGGCCTCCCTTTTACCAAACGTTTGGGGTTTTGTATCTTGACATTTTTCCCGGGGTTTTTTCCCCCCACCTTGAATCCCCTCCAAATTTATGTGCGCCAGGTTTCCCCAGACGTCTAAGGGGCCCAACCCCCTTTTATGCCAAACCCTTTAAAAATGCCAGTTTCTTTAGCAGAGCCTACCAAATTTTTTGGGTAAATATTTCTTTACAAGGGCCCTTTCAGAGGACCCCCACGAAGGGTTTTCTTTTCCGGCCTACAGTGGCCGCCCCCCCGTGGGTCTCCGGCCATACAAAGATTCCCGGGGGTTTGCAAAAATTACAGGCAATTTTTACCACATTTTTTCCCGCTGGTTTTTGCCCTAGGGCTTTAACCAAGAAGAAGCAAATCCAAGCTCTGGCCACCCCGCGGCAGAAAGGGAAACCTTCTCTAAGTTTTTAAAAGTGCCTTTGCCCTGCGCCAGGCTCCCCCTTTGGCCCGATTTCTGAAAAAACCATTTTTTCTCGAGGCATGCCTCCTCGGGGAGGGGGCCGGGGGCCCTACTCTCCCAGAAAGGGCCCAAAAAAAGGGAAAACCCTCACTTTCGGGTTCTTTTCTAAAAGTTTTTTTCCCCTTTCTGGGGAGGAAACCAAATTTGGCGACCGGGAATTTCTGGCCCTCAAACTGGGACTGGAAAAAAAGGAGATTTCCTCCCCGGGGGGGGGCTCGTCACCCGTCAAACATCTTACCGACCCTAAAAAAACTGCTGGATCTCCAGACGCCCCAACGCTTCAATCCCCGCCAGGCTCGTTGGTCTCTTTTCTTCTCCCGGGTTTTAAATTTTCTTTTTATTTTCCGGCCCCCGGAAAAAATGCAAGGCCGACGCCCTCTCCCCGCTTCGGGAATTTACTGGGGACGAGTCCCCTCCAAAGGGACATTATCCCTCCAGAACGGCTCATCCTGCCCCCACCAAGACCTACAACGCATTCCTCCCCGGGAAGGGCATATTCCCCCTCCAGGGTCTTCGGAAGGGAAAAAATTGTCATGGGGGAAAAACCCCCCGTTTTTGGCGGGGGACCCAGGAGTACCGGGGGTCCCCCGCCCCTCTCATTTTCCCGATTTATGGTTTGGGCCCGGGCCAAAACCCCGGATGTTCGTGAGTTCGTTGGGGGCCCGCCTTCCTTTTGCTCGGAACAAACTCCTCGTCTCAAACCCCCGGAGGTCGCCCTTTCCCTACCTATCCCGCTGTCCTAAACCCAAATTTTGGGGCCCTTTGGGTTTTTTTAAAGGGGTCTCCCTCCCCCCGCTGGCAACACCCCGGGGTCTGGGTGGTTACTGGGCCGGGTTTTTTAAAGGGAAATCCCCCTTTTTCCTCTGCCCGGGTTTCCCTCTGCTCCTCGCCTTTCCAGTCTATTTTTTTTTCATATTTTTCGGCTGCATGGGCTCCCCACAGCAAATAGGTCACCGTGCGGTTCAAAATTTTTCTCCAATTTTGGCGCTTCCCCTCTGTAAAACCCAAAAACAAATGAAACTGGATTTTTTTCGGGGGACCACCCCCGTCCAATGGCAAAGGGAAAAGGAGTAAACAGACCCTAGGTTGCTACCTCGCCACTTTGTCTCCCCCAAGCCAGGATAATTTGGGCCCCGCTTTTTTGCCCTGGGCCGGTTTTCGTTTTTTAAAAATCATTGGACTTCCCGGGGTCTGCTGGGGCTGCTGCTTTCTTTATTGTTTACGGGCGACAAACCCCGCCCCCCCCTCCCCCCCCTTTCTTGCCCTCGGAAAATCCCTGCTGGAAGAGGGTGGCCGGACCTTTACCGCTATCTGGGGAAAAACTCCCCATTCGCTACCCCGGCCTCCGCCCCAAACCCAAAAATCAAAACCACCCAAAAAACGGGAAAAAAAACCCTCCGCCAACCTTTTTCCCCCGGTGGGCCCAAAGGGGTGGTTTTCGGTAAATATTATACGTTTTAAGGTTCCCCGCTATAAACTGGGTTCCCCCGGTTTTTCCCGGGTCCATTTGAGGTGCTCAAGCGCATTAACACAGTACATACAAGCTCCGCCTTTCCCCCCCCTATGAGGGTCCCCCAAATCCTTTCATGTCTCCCTGTTTAAAAACCCGGTTTGTCCCCTTAAACCTTCTCTCGGGTAAATTGCTCCTCCCCCTCCTGGGGGACCGATACCCCCGATTCTTTAAAGGTAAAAAAGGGGATTTAGACATGAAGACGGGGCAAAGGGGGAAACGTTTTTTTTCTCATTGACTGGAAGGGGGGTTTGGGCCCGAGGGGAGGTCCCGGGGGGCCGAGAACAATTTTTTTGGATTTGGGGAAAAATAATTCAGGGGATTCCCCCAGGCCCGGAAAAAAAGGGGGGGGCTGAAGGGGGGGGGGGGGGGTTTTACTGTCCGGGTGGGCCCCCGGGCCCCCGGGCCCCCGGGTTTTCGGGCCCCACCCTGGTCGCCCCCACCGGGCCGGGGACCCCCCCCCCCCGCCCTTTACGGGTCCCGGGGGGGGCGCCGGGACCCGGGCCGGCCCCCCATCCTCCTTAAATTCCCGGCCGCGCTCCCCTTGCAGTTTTCAGCCCTCCGGCGCGCCGGGCCCCCCCATCTAAGGGGGGCGCCCCGCGCCGGCCCCCTTTTTTTGAGATTTAAAGGGCCAGTGTAAACCCGGAATTGGGTTTTGCCGGTCACTGCCCCTTTTTTAAACCCCGCCCCTTCCTGGGGCCCTTTTCCGGATCTTTTTTTGTGCCAAATTTTTGCCCAAATTTTGAAACGTTACTTGCCTTGTCCCGAAATTTCCCCTTTTACCGTACCCTTTGCTTCCCTTCCTCAGCCCACGCTTCCTTTTTCCCCCCTGCCCGACCTAGCGCCCGTCCACACCAGAACCTGTGCCGCCTGGGCCCCGACCCCTTTTGCCCGTTTCCCCCCTACGAGCCTGCCTGACGATTTGCAACCCCCGCTTTTACCTCGGGGTGTCATTTCAGCAAGTCCCCGTTTGGGGTAACGACTGGTGACCCCCCGCCGCAGCAAGGGCCCTCCCGCTTTGGGGGGTGGGCCTGGTGAAAAACCCGGGGCCTACTTACATTCCGTTCCCCGGCTGGGTTACACCAAACGTTGCGGGGGGCCCAGGGATCCACCTCTACGTCCCGGGGACGTGGGGCGGTTTTTCCTCCCTTCGCGGGGCCAACCAGGGGTTGCATCCCCTTTTTTGCATCCTTTTCATTTTGCACACATCCCCGCCCTTTCCCAAAAAGGCGAAGGAGCTTCATTTAAAAAAATTCCCAAATGGGTCCTTTTTACGCCCGCTGCCATTATAAGGAAAGAATGTAATAAAAACATAATTTGTACACCCCAAACAGATCCCCGATTTTCTGTCCCGTGGGTTAAAGTGCCCGTATTGTTCTTAAAATTTCACTTTCATTTTCTTGTCTGCTTTGCCCTTTCCCCCTCCTCAACTTAGATTCACATTCTTCTTGTTTGTGGATCTATTCCATCCAAACAATTTAGAAAAATATTGTCTAACCCTTTTTGGATTTGGGACTGAAGGGGGTTTATTCTGTATTTCCCTTTGGTTGTGAACAATAGGATTTTAAAGGGCTTTTTTTCAAAATCTGTTTTATTTATAACATTTTTTTCGGGGGAAGAAGAGGGGTGGGGACTTTTGCGAAGTCAAAAATTTAGTTTTTTTTTTTTTTTTTTTAAACCCCCCCCAACCCCCCCCCCCCGGGGGTTTTTTTTTTTAAAAGCTTTTTTCCCCCCCCCAAAAGGGGGAAAAAATTTTTTTTTCCCAAACCCCCCTTTTTTCCCCCCCCCGGGGAAAAAAAAAAATTTTTTTCCCCGCCCCAAACCCCCCCTTTTTTTCCCCCTTTTTCCCGGGTTTTTTTTTTTTTTCCCCCTTTCCCCCCGGGAAAATTTCCCCCCTTTTTGGGGGGGTTTTAAAAAAAAAACCCCAAAAATTTTTTTTTCCCCTTCCCCTTTTTGGGGGTTTTTTTTTAATTTGGGGGGGGGGAAAGGTTTTTCCCCCTTTTTTTTAAAAATTTTTTTTGGGGTTTGGGTTTTTAAAAAATTTCTTTTTTTTTTTTTTTTTTTTTTTTTTTTTAAATTTTTTTTTTTTTTGTGGGGGGTTTGTTTTTGTTTTTTTTTTTTTTTTTTTTTTTTTTGGGGTTTTTTTTTTTTTTTTTTTTTTTTTTTTTTTTGTTTTTTTTTTTTTTTTTTTTTTTTTTTTTTTTTTTGTTTTTTTTTTTTTTTTTTTTTTTTTTTTTTTTGGGTTTTTTTTTTTTTTTTTTTTTTTTTTTTTTTTTTTTTTTTTTTTTTTTTTTTTTTTTTTTTTTTTTTTTGGGGGTTTTTTTTTTTTTTTTTTTTTTTTAAAAACTGCGTAAAAAAAAATTCTGTGATAATTAGGAGAAAAAACCCCAAAAAAAAAAATTTTTTTTTAAAAAAAATTTAAAAAAATTTTTTTTTTTAAAAAAACCCCTTTTTTTTTTAAAAAAGGGGGGGGAAAAATTTTTTAAAAAAAATTTTTTTAAAAAAAAAAAAAAAAAAAAAAAAACCTTTAAAATAAAAATCCGATTTTTTTTTTTTTTTTTTTAAAAACAAAGATTTTTTTTCCACCCTTTGGGATACCAATTTTTAAAGTGAATACCTTTTTTCTCGCTGTAATGCGCCTAGAAAATTTCCATAGCGAAGTATGAATATTTAGCTTTGGGTACTTTTAGTGCAACCTACCCCCCGGGATTGGGGGACATTAAAAACGGGGCAGACGCTATGTAATGGGGCCCGAGAATGGGCCTTGCAGGAGATTTTTTAAAAAAGTATGAAAGGGGCTGCCCCCTGATATTGGGCTTTGGGAAAGACGCCAGATATCTGCCACAGCCCCATTCATACATTTCGCCCTTAATATTTTTAGTTGGTTGGCTTTTTTTTTTTTTTTTACTTAATTTCGTCAAATTTTTTAAATACGGACCTCTTGGTTTTCTTACGCGTCCTTGTGGGGCCCTTTCATAGCAAACAACGTGGGAGGATTGTTTGATGGCCCCTCTTCCAGGCCTTTTGGGCCCTATAGGTGTTAGTTTTTCACAGACCTAATAAGTGTAAAGAAACCCAATCCCTAAAATTTGAAAAAGGACCCTTCAGTATTATCTTTTCATTGTCTTGTGGTTTAGTCTAATCTTATCTGTCTCTGTTGTTACTTCTATTTGTAATAAAACCATAAATAGAGAGAAGCAATACCAACAGTAAAGTGAGATTAGTCTGCCTGGCCATTCAGGAAGTTTATATCTCTACTAAACCACTAAAAAAAACACACAATTTATATGTATTTTTAATTGCATAGGACTGCCGAAATAAAAAAATATATATGCTGCCAAAATTTTCCAGGATTATTAGTTTTAACAAAAATGCACCTGATGGAAGTATCACCATGCTGTTTCACAAAGCTTGCTCTTCCCAGCCTGCTTTTAGGTTCCATCTTCCTGGTCAGGCTGTGGACAGGCCTACAACAGTGATTGGCATATTAGCTTTGCTATTCATAGCTGAGCCTGTTGGAGGGACTTTGGTAATAGTAGAGTGTAAACATTAGGACAGAAGGCTGCAGAGCTCTAAAGAGTAAAAGTTTGTCAATAACAAGCTCCTATTGTACTGATAATACACAGCTAGGAGTGACATCACTATGACATCCACCAGGACTGCTGGAGCAATGAGAGCAGAGAGAAATGGTCAGTGAGCTAGGAAAGCTGGTGTACCCAAGAGTGTAAGATCTTCTGTAGCACTGAAAGAAAGCAAAATCACATCATTTATGTATTTAGTAATCTTTATTTATCTTTTCTACATGTTTAAAGCTAACCATTCTGAGAAAAAAAGTCCCTTTTTAAGTTTGGTAAAAAAATTCTAACATAAAAAACAAATTTTATTGAAAAACTAATACAAACTTTTAATTGAAAGAAGTATATTGGCTATTCTGCTCTGCAAATGGCAAAAATAAATACAAAAAATTAAAGGTTTCCTATTATTTGGAAAAGTAGTTAAACATAAAAACTGTTAAAGGTGGTTGAAATATGATCTACAAGAAATTTCTATGTCAGAAAATACTCTTTTGAAATCCATAAAACATCAAAAATTGTCTGCAAAAACCATGCCCTTGTGCCACTAGTAGAAGTAAAAACGTAAATCAATTACTGATTTCAAGATTTTTTTTTTTACAAAAATATTAAAGTTGCTATCCAGATTTTTAAAACCAATAAGTGGTCGCTCTCCGTTTTCGTGTGTCATTTTTTTTTAAGAGGCTCCCTGGTGAGTGCTGTAGCCTCTGCGTTTTTTTACATTGGGTTGCTGTTGGTACTAGCACAAGACATTCTTTTTGTACTGTTTGGAGGATCGTTTTTTTGCTGGGACACAACGTGTACCTAGAACACAATAAGATAAGTACGACATGGTGCTCATTCTATCTAGCACATGTCGGCACTGACAAGCTCTTTCCCATAAGCCTTTGTTTATATGCAAAATACCCTGTGAGTTGAAAAGGCAATTAAATCCCCCGCACAGGACATGGGTATCTGCCCAATAAGTACTTTCCTCTTTCTCGCCACATTCTCTCTATCCAGCAAGCAGAATTCTCTCTGCACTGAAGGGGGCGAATACACCCAAAAGCTGTCTGAGGGAAAATTTACTTGCTTAGTTCAATCCTTTTTTTCTGGCTCTTTTTGTACATGTGAATATAGGTTACTACACAAAGAAAGGTGAGCTCTTCAGTTTTCCTATCTGAGGTTTTCACCAACTTTAAGGGAAATGTGTCATTGACATTGTTTATCTCATGTTTTTATGATTTATTAATGTGAGTTCACCAGTATTTTGGTGCAAAATATGAAAGTAAAGCCAGCCAAATTTTTCCCAATGTACAGTATGCAGTGTGAAACTATAATAAGGTGTCCAGATGTCTCCTACACATCAGTATAATAAAACCTACTGTATAAATTACAGCAGCACATTAAAGGGGTTTTCTCACTACATTGTCTCTTTCCTCAGTCCTGTTTTCTTGGTTTTACTTTGAATTTTGGGGTGTGTTTACTGGGTTCCCCCAGGGTGAGTAGAAGCCCGGTCTGTACTATAGGAAACCCGTGCGGAGCCAAAACATAGTTTTAAAAGGTTGTGGGTTAGGGCTAAGGAAATGATGCAGCCCATACAAGAGGGGTATTTGGGAAAAGGTAGCACTGTAAGGGAACATTTGCAAAGTGACTTGTTTTAAAAAAAATATAAATACAAAACTTTTGTGTGGGCCCCCTTTAAGTACCCGTATCCTCAAACATGATGTGTTTACCCAAATTTTCCCCCCCCCCACATCAATCCCGATGTATATTTCACTTGTTACTACTTTCAGAAGATGGAAATAGTTTTTATTTGCGTTTTTAGAGAACCTTTTTTTAATAAATAATAACTAACCCATTATGGGCCAACATTCTTTTTTTTTTTGTTTTTTCATTGCATTAAAAGGCCGTAACTTTTTTTTTTCTGTCAACCTAGCCATATCGGGGTTTTTTTTTTTTTTTTCGAGGAAAAGCTTTCATTTTGAGGTACATATAACTTTAAAATTTTTATTAGTCTTTCAGGGGGGACGGGAAAAAAAGCGTTACTCTCCAGTATTTTTTTTTTTTTCCTTTTTTAATTTACGCTATTTAATATGGTGAAAATATGTAATAACTTTTTTCTTCGAGTTTTACGATTTATGGAATATTAAAAAAATTTTTTTTTTTTATTTCACTTTTCCCCAAAAAGATGCCCTTTTAAAAAAAAAGTAGTTTGTGTGACCCTTTTCCAT
>JAODAL010083851.1:0-11110 GCA_025379985.1 Phyllomedusa bahiana
TGCTCCACCCTGACTCGCATGTCAGTCAGCTTTATAAACCAAACTTATATAAACTCACGGCTGTATTAAAATATTCTTCTTTGTTCAAGCCCCATCCCTGTCTTATGGGGATACGGGACTTATCGTATCTTTGGGGGGGAAGTTTGGTACAGGCCCGGGGTTTTCCGGGGTTTCTGGAGCCATAACCTTGGGTTTTTCCACTCAGCAACTAGGGGATCCCCAAAAGGTAGAACTTATCAGCGGGGGGGTCCCAAAACAGGGCCCCACCTTTTGGGTGAAATCACCCATAGTAACCAGGGAATCTGCCCAAAGGTAACGCTTGGGAAACAAAACCGGGGCCAGGTAAGAGCATTTTATTTATTAACCTCTTTTTTACTCCTGTTCCCCGATTTCTGTCCCATTGGTCCGAGCCCCGGGATTTTAAGAGAGGTAACCCTATGTAGGGGGCCCTTTCTTGCGGACAAAAAACCCTTGCCCATTTGTGAGTGAAAGCTAAGGCTGCCCTTTTGTTTTTTAAAAATTTTGGGGAAAGGGGGTTTGCCGAACAAAAGTTTTTGTCTGCGCTCTGAAAGGAGGGGGGCCCTTATTTTTAATCCCTTAAACCCCCGGGGAAATGTGACAAACAAAGTGGAAAAGCCCTTGTTCCCGGGAATAAAGAAAAAGGGGGGACGGTTTAAAGGACTAAAGGGTTTCCCTTGGGTGTCGGGGTCCTTCCTGTTCCTTTAGGTTTAAAATTTTATGACCCCTGACAAACCGTGAATAGCCGGGGAAAACGATTCAAAAGGGGGCCAGAAAAAAGGGGAATAAGGATAGGGTTTTAAAAGGTATCTCGGGAACTGGTGGGTTTTTCCGGAATTTTGGTAAAAATTTTTTGCCCTATAACAGGAATCTTTCCTTGCATTAAAATTATATTGCTTGGAGGATATTTTTCCCATTGCGGGTCTGGATGGCCCAAGTATTCCCCGATCCTAGCCCCCCCAAATTAAAAGGGACACCAATTAGATCCCCCGGAAAAAAGGGGTTTTTCCCAGGGGAAATCTGAAAAAGGAACTTTTCCAAACATAGGGGAAGGGGGACAGAAGGGATCCGGGGACAGGGAAAAAGTCAAAACCCTTCCAGAGGCCCACGGGGTTAAATTTTATCTCCCCCTTTTTTTTTCATGGAAAGGAGGCAGTCAAAGAGTTGACCCGAATCCAAAAATCATTCGGAGTCACGGGGACAGAGTCGTTTAACCCAAAGACAGGGAAAGAGTTTTAGAAACCAAAAAGGGGGGTGGGTAAAAGTTTTGTTAACACAGGTCCCTAGGGGGTCCCAAAGGTGGTACCCAGTTGGGGGTTTTGGGCCATTGAAATTTTTTTTTGGGTATTACTGGCCCCCCCAAGGGGTTACCTTTTTTTAATTTAAACACAAAACAAAAAACCCAATTTTATACATGGACCATTTGCCACGGGTTTTGGAAAAAAAAAAAAAAAAAAAAAAAAAAAAAAAAAAAAAAAAAAAACTCGCCCCCCTCTGTTTTGTGAGCTAGGGAGTTCCATGCTTAAACCCCCGGGGAAACGTCCCCAAGGATGTCCCTTTAAACTGCTGTAAAATTGGGGATATACTTCCCCTGCTGTCCCCTAGAGTAAAAGCCAAAAAAGCCCTTCACTTAATTTGCTCATTTTCCCTTTCCCCAAAAATTGGTGAAAGGTCAGAAAGGGTTTTAAATTTCAATTTTGCAAAGACAGATTTACTTTTTTTGGGGCCAAATTGCCGGGTGTAAAGGAAAAAATGCCCTGGCAGCAGAGAGACAACGGGCCAAATTGCAAATCCCAAAATTTCCATCCACTTTCAAGCATTTTTAAAAGGCTTTTTTGGGGTTGGTATCATATTGCAACAATGGATTCCCCATGCAAGTAGCCTTGGGCAGCCTAGTATAAAGGCACAAAAAGCAGACCCCTTTTCTGCCTGGACCACAAAAAGAAAAAGAGTCCTTTGCCTTTTTAAAACAAGCTTTCTGAAAGGCCCCGGCCTTTTGAAATCCCCGATTATGACGAAACAATTTTTCCTTTTTTTTGGCGAGGTGCAGGGAAACGCCAATGGGCGGTACTCAGCCGAAGAGGAATCAAAAACCTTCGTCCTTTGGGATATTTTTCACACAGGCTAGACCCGGGGGTAGCAAAGGCCGCCCCAAACCTGTTTCAAGAAAGTACCCCAAGGGGGTTTAAACTAATGCTGAAAAAAAGGAAAACGGGAAATGCCTTGGGACTATCCCTTTACCCCCCTTTAAACCACTCATGACTTTTCCTCAGTATTAAATCAGGCCAAGATAAACACCCTCTCGGGCACAGGCGGGTAAAAGTTACGTGACACTTCTGATCCCCCCCACAAAAATTAAAACTTTCCAAAAAGGCTACTTCTCTAAATTTTTCCCTTGCAAAAAGCTATTATTTTTGGGTTTCAGAAGGGGGGGAAAAGGGGGAACCCCTTGGGGAAAAAATTTTTTGATAAATCCTTTACAAAACTCACTAAAAACAGAATTTTCCCCCACCCCAAACGTAAAAATTGCTCCATTGCAGAACCCTGATTTTGTTTTTTTTTAGTGGATGGGAGCAGCAAAGCAAAAGAGAAAGGCAAATTTCAAAAAAGGGTATCCATTAGTCACTCCCCATGACCCCCAAATAATTCCCAGAGCCGTTGCCCCCCTTGCATATCGCCCAAAAAATTAAATTTGGGTGGCCCTCACAAAAGCGCTAAAATTTAGAAAGGGTTTTAAAACGTAAATTTTCCACACGATTTTTTTTGGGATATGGGGTTTAAATTCATGCTTTGGGACAATTTGGGCAGCCAGAGGTTTCCTTTACACCCGGGCAGGGAACCCACTAGGGCCCGGGTGAGGAAATTTAAAAGGTACTCAAAGGGCTGTCCCAAAAACCAAGAGAAGTAGTTTATACTAAAGGTACCCTGCCCCACCAAGCAGACCCCCCGGAGGGCACGGGGAAAAATTGATAGGGCAGAAAAAGAAAAAAAACCCGAGCAGCGTTAATTTGCCCTTGATTTAAAAAAATGGCAGCTGAAGCAATCCCCTAGATAGACTAAAAGAAGCCCCAACAAAATGCCGGGGAAAAGAAGCCAAAAAAGGTTTGGGAAAAAAAGGGGGGGGCAAAGTTAGGAGAGGACGGTTTAATGGAAGTTAGGAGAAAAAGGTTTTTACCAAGGGCATGGTATCCTACTTTCCTAAAATCTCCTTCACCCCCCCAAACCCCAAGTCCCAACCCTTCTATGGGCCACCCCCTTTAAAGGGAAAAATTGGGGGCCCCCTTTTTTCGGGACAAGCTCAGTCATACCTGCAGGAACTGTCACATCGCAGGAAAAATAATCCGGGAAAAGGTGTCAAAACCCCAAAAGAAACACAAAACCCAGACCCTTTTCCTTTCCAACGTTTTGCAACTCGACTTTATTTAGTTGCCAAAAAGTGGCAGGGTTTGGTACGCCTTAGTATGTTTTAGATTTTTTTTTCATGATGGCCGAGGTGTAAACCCAGTGGGACAAAGCCACTGCAAGGGCCACAGTCCCAAAGGAAAAGGTAAAGGAACTTGTCCCTTTGGGTTTTGGGCTCCCCTGAGGGGGATAAAAGTTTAACAGGGTTTCCCATTTTAAAAGGGAAAAAAGTTTTCCAAAATTCTGCCAGATGCTGGGTATGGAAAACTGCCCTCCCCTCCCAAAGGGGCATCCCCAGCATTTAAGGGGAATTGGGGAAAGGGAAAAAGGGGGCAAACCCAAATTTAAAACTTTGGGAAAGGCAAAAGCAGGGAACCCGTAAAAAACCTTTGGCCCCCACGGCCCACCCCCCGTCCTGTACTCCATAAGAAACACTCCGCAGGGGGGAAAACAAAAATTTAAAAAACCCCTTACAAAATTTTGGGTTTGGGAAACGCCCCCCAAAACTAGGTGGTTACTTTCTCCAAAACTTGTTTTTTGGAGTGTGTTGTCCACTAGTTTGTGATAAAATTTTTGAACCCAAATAACTGAAAATGCATGGAAAAGTGTTTTTTTCCCTTTTCCAGATCCTGACCCCCGGGAAAAAGGAGCTCACACGCTGAGGCCCGGGGACCAGGTTTTAAACCTTTAAAAACCCCTCCCGGAAAACGTTGGAACCCCCCCCGGGTTTGAGGGACCATAACCAAGTCCCGTTGACCCGACTGCCCACCTCGTAAAACTAGGGAAAGGGGGGAAACCCACAGGGGGACCCTGCAAAACCCTTGCAAGGGGGGCCCGAGGTTCCTCTGGACATTGACACTGATCCGGATAAGTATTGCTTTAAAAAGGGGAAAACATGAACCTCAGGGGGAAAATTTAAACTCCCCCCACACATAAAATGGTTCTAGCAAAAAAAAATAAAAACCAAAAAAAGATTGCTGACATGCACACATGCCCCAAATCACGATTATCTTGCCCTTTTTTTGGGAATCCCGTGATGGGGGGGAGATGAGGGATTGGAAATAAATTTCTCAGATCAATTAGGGCCAATTAAAACACCAAATACTCTAGGCACTGGAACACCAGCATACCATTCCCCCAGTAGGGATAAAGGAAAATTTTTCCCTGGGGGCAAAGGGGAAAAACACCACATCAAAAAGAGCCCTCAGCAGTATCCCTTTCATTTCAAGGGGGAAGTTTTGGGGATCTCGTAAATTTCTTGGGGGTTTTCCCCAAACTGGGGGAAATTTCCCGAGTGAACTCCAGAAAAGCTTCAACGCCCCTTTCCCTAAACCCCAGATCCCCTTTAAAAAAATTCCCCCGCAATTAACGATACCTTCACAAAAAATCTTGGGGGAAAGGGGAAAAGGTATTCCCAAATGGGGGCTAAAAAGAGACCTGTGAAGCATCCCAGGAATCTGCCAGTAATGAAAGTGAGCATATAGTCCGGGTGTCCCCCCCTGTGGAGAGCCAACAGCGGGTATTGTAGTCCTTTGGGGCAAGCCCCCCTGGGTATGCTCAAAATTCTCGGGGTTTTATATCGGCCATCAATTGGCCCTACAGCATTCAGGACTGGGGGCCCCTCCCCCCCGGAAACTTTTGGCTTGGGGCAAAATGCCTATAAATGGTTGCTTTTCGGATGTGGTAGGGGATCCCTGGACCACCACAAGCGAGACGAAGCCACGCCAGGGAACGGAATCTAAGTAGGCCCGGGTTTTTCACCGAGCCCGCCGCAAAGCGGGTGGACTTGCTGCGGCAGTTACTCCCGGTCGCTACCCCTGCGTGATTTGGGTTGCGGGGCCCCGAGGTGTTCGGGGTACAAAATCGTAAACGGCTCGATGGGGGACAGGGAAGGTAGGACAGGCGGCAATGGTTCGGGGGTCAAGGGGGGGGGCAAAAAGGTACGGTCCCAAAAAATGGGAAAAAGCATTTTTGGGGAACGCTTCCTTTCCCCAGGCAAAAGCACTATCGATTGGGAAAAGGTGCTGGGGAAGGGGCAGGGCTAAAAATAGGGCCGTCCCGGTGAGAACCAAAATCACCGGCGCATGTCCCTTTAAATCTCCCGGCAGTGCCGCGCGGCCCTAGAGGGGCGCGTGCCCCCCCGGCCCGGGGCAGCGGGGAGGCGCGCCGGACGGAACAGGAGGTGGACGGGAAAGTGCCCCCCAGACTTTCCCGGGGGTGTCCGCGGCCCGAGGTGGGGCCCGGGGGCACCGGCCCGCAGCAGGGGGGTTCGCAGTACACCGTCAGAACCCCCCCCCCCCTTGGGTCCCCCCTCTTTTGGCCGCATAAACTTAGACAAGAGCCCCCCTACCCAGGATGTTTTCCTCGGCCCACGCCTTTCCCCTCTGGCCCAAACCCACCCGTCCCCCAAAAAAAAAATCGTTCCCCAAACTGTCTTTGGCCAAAATCTCTTTGACGGCAAAAAAATTGGGGGGAATATCGGGAATGGGGGGAACCACGGACGAGAAAAGCTTTTAAAGGGTGACCGGCTTCAGTGGGAGCGGGAAAGGGTTTGGGATGCCATGGTGGGAGGGACCCGGGCCCTTTGTGGGCCCACGGATTTAATGGCTAGGACTTCAAAGGGCCCAAAAAAACGGGGCCCCCAGCTTGTTGGGATTTTAAAAAGGGATATTTTTGGCAGACGCCCACCTTATCCCCCGGAAAAAGGGAAGGAGGGGGTCTTCTTTTTTTGTCCGGGGGTCTCTAGGGGGCCGGCTAAGCGGGAGGCGGTCCCCCCAGACAGGGATGGGGTCCGGCCGCTGCCACGCGGACATGGAGGGGGCAAGGGCGTGGAAGGGGGTGGGCGGGGATGCCAACCAAAAAAAATGGAAAAAGGGGGATCCCCCAGGGAAATCAGAGTCCGGGGAAATTTAATACGAAATTCCCGCCCGGGTGTAGAGGACCAGTATCTTTTTTGGCAAAAGTAAAGTGGCGGAGATAAGTACCTGGCCATTCCCCTTCCACTTGCCCATTGGATTGTGGGTGGACGCAGAGGAGAAGTCCAGTTCCTTGAATAGGAGCAGAGGCCCTGGGAAAAATCTCGGGGAAAATGGACCCCCTCCAAGACATGGTAAGGGGAGTCCATGCAGAGGGAAAAATGGTTTAAAAAAAATTTGGCGACCCGAGGCGCAGAAGGAAGGCCCCAAAGGGGAACAAAATGAGCCATTTTGGAAAAAGGTCAGTGACCACCCAAATGACCTTATTACCTTAAGGGGGGTAAGTCGTTAAAAAGTCCATGGCAATTGGCCCCAAGGCACGGGCACCGGCAGAGGTTGGAGTAGTCCGCAGGTCTTTGGCGGGTATTAGGGGGACGGGTGGTGCAGGCCCCCCAACTTTTTTACATCTTAAACGAGCCCGGGCCACCTAGAACCGGAAAAAAAGAACAAGCCCTTTGAACCCCCAGGTTCGGGTAGCGGGAAAAGTGCCCCAATTTTCAGGACCCTAAACCGGAGCGCAGGGGTTTTCCCCCGGGGGGGTACACCTTGGGGGTTAGTGGGACCACGCCCTCAGACGTTCCGGGGGTAAATATGTTTTGGGGCCCCTCTCCCCCCATAACATCGGAGGCCGGGAAAGAGATGGGCCTTGAGGTTCTTTTCCCGGTGGAGTGGATAATAGTTGAAACGGGAAAAAAACAGAGACCATCTCGCTTGACGGGATTAATGTTGTGCTGTCGGGGAGATGAGGGGGTTTTTTTGTGGTCAGGGAAGATACACGGGGAAACAGCCCCTCCAGGAGGTGGGCCCTTCTTTAGGCAAGTTTAAATGGCAAAAAGTTCCGACCCCCCATTGGTTGTTCTTCTCTGCGGGGGAGGTCCTGGAAAAAAACCCCGCGGGGTCCGAGTCTTCCCCTTGGGGCCCCTTTTTGGGTGACAGTGCTCCCTCCTATGGAAGAGGCGTCCATTTCCCAGAAAGAAGGTTTTGGGTATCGGGCCCGGGGGATAACACCGGGCGGAGGCGAAGCTCCCTTTTCAACTTAAAAAAGGTTCTTGGGCCCCGCCGGAGGCCACATTTTCGGGTTGGCATTTTTTTAGTAAGGGCCAAAATTTGGTGCTACCAACGTTTAAAAGTGCGGGATGAATTGCCGGTAGAAAATTTGCGAAACCCCAGGAAAGTTGTAAGCCCGCAGGCCAAACAGGTCGGGGCCACTGTAGGACGGCGGGAGAGTTTGGGGGGGCCCATCCGCAGCCCCTTTCAGAGATTTTGTTCCGGGAGGGGGGCTGGTCTGGTAAAATGGGACTTTTCCGTTTAGGTATAGATGGTTCTCGCAAGGCGTCTCGGGACTGGCGCACATGTAACTGGTGGGATCCCCGAGGGGTGAGAAAACCAGGAGTCATCCAATAACCACTACACAGACAATAGGAGGTCTTGAAAAATGTCATTGACAAATTCCTGGGGAAGCGGGGGAGGTTGCTAAGCCGGAAGGGATTACTGATACTCAAAAGTGCCCCCACGGTATTGAAGGCCTTTCCCCCTCGTCGCTTCCCGGATCCGGATGAGATTTATGCCCCCCGCAAGTCCAATTTGGAAAAGACCTTGGCCCCTGGAGACGGTCAAAAAGTTCGTGATTAAAGCAGAGGGGGACCCTTTTTGATGTGATCTTATTTAACCACGGTAGTCAATGCCGTTCAGGGATCCCTCTTTTTCTCCACAAAGAAAAATCGGCACCCGCCCGGGGAAGTAGATTTGGGCCGTGAAACCCTTTCTAGATTTTTTTAATAGGCCGACATCCCCAGTTTTTGGGTACGGAGAGCGGGTAGACCCTCCCCGGGGGGGAAAAAGTCAGGGTTCGGTCTAGGGGGAATCAAAGGGCGATGAGGAGGAATGTCTCACCCTTCCGGGAAAAAAAAAACTTAATCCCGAAAGGTTGTGGTTTAAACCAGGTATTGGTGGGAGAGGATGTGGGGCTGGGGGCACCGCCGGGGGGGCCCAAAAACAACGAGACTGCTTTGGGCCCCCGCGCAAAACTTACCCCTTCCAATCCAGCATAGGGGCGGACGCTGTAGCCCGGAAGCCCCAGTAGAAAGCCCAGGGGAAGGGGGTAAAACCCAAAACGTGTCCCTTTTCCCCGTGCAGGGCTCCCATTTGTAGGACCCCCGTTTTGCCGGTAGTGATGGAGTGCTTAAAAAGTTCACCACTGACGGAGGAGGGAAAAAAGGGGTTGGGGTAGGCGGACCACCAAAAGACGTCTTGGTCACCAAAGGCATCCATAAAGCTCCCCCCGTCCGGGAAACCAGGAGGCCGACACTCGGAACGGATTCCGAATTGGACTAACCCCAGCTGGCAGATGAGCTGTGGAGAGGGAAATTTTCCCCCACCAGGGACCCTCTCCCACGAATCCTAGGTGGTGCATTTTCCCCGGGCGTTCCGAAGAAGTGGGAACCCCTACGGAAGTGTTCGGGGCGCCCAGTTAAGACACAACTTCTCCTCCGCCGTCGGGGGAAGTCTTGCGGAGACAGGCGGGTACTGCCTTGCATGGCCCCTTCCAAGGCTGGCTTGGGAGGGGGCCCAAAAGTGGGGGGGGGGACCCCCCTGGGGGGGGGAAAACACCCTTTTGGTCAAAAGGGGGCCGGGGTTAGGCCCGGGGAAACTGTTTTGGTTTTCTGGTTTTCCCGCCCGGGTTAAATTTTTCCGGGGGGGGGGGGGGGGGCTCCTTCCCCGGGGGCTCCTTTTTTTCCGGGGAAACGGGGGGGGAAGGGGTCTAAAAAAGGCGGGGGGGTTTCAATTTTGGGTACCACTTAAAACCCTGACTTTTTCGGAATCCCGGGTGGTTTTTTTTTAAAAAGGGGCCCTCCCTTTTGATTTTGGCCGGGGGCCCTTCTTGAAACGGGCGGGGCCCCGGGCCCCCCGGGATAAACCAAACCGGCCCCCCCCCCCGCAGGGGGAGGGGGTGCCGAAAAATTTGGGGACGGCCCGTTTAAAAAAAAACCGGGAAAAAGGGAAAGGGGAGTTTTCCTGCCCTGGTTTTTTTTTAAAAAGGGGGTTTTTTCAAAACGGAAAACCCGAGGGGGGCCCGGGGGAGGTCCTTTCGGGGACCCCCCGGGGGGGAACTTCCTTTTGGGGAAGGTATGCCCCCAGAACAGGGCCCTGTGGAAAAAAGGGTTTTGGCCCCTCCCCGGTCCCAAAGGGTTGCGGTGCCCCAAAGGGCCCTAAAGGGGTTTCCCCCGGATAGGAGACTGACCCGAAGGCCACCCCGGACCTTCGGACCCGGGAAACTGACCGCCTAAGTTCCCCCGTGGGGGAGCACACTGGGTATGAACCCCCGCAGGCCTTAGGAGTCCCCTCAAAATTGTCGGCATGGACAAGCGGATTTAGGGCCGGCAGATGCCCCCAACGAATGGCTGCTTGGCCACGGCGCCCTTTGTTGCTGCTGAGGGGGCCCGGAGTGCTGATCAGGTCAATTTGGTTTTTAGTTTGCGCTTTCTGCGCGATCGTTAGATTGGAGCCACGGTGGTGTAGGTCGGGAGCTTGGTGGGGACCTTGGCGGGATCCTGGCCCAATCGAAAAGTTACGATGTGGGGGGTGGATCCTCTGGAACCCACAAGCGTATGTAAGCACGCAGGGGCGGAAACTAAGTGGTCCGGGGTTTTCCCCCAAGCCCCCCGCAAAAAGCGGTTACACCAGGTCGCTACCCTGACTGACTTGCTTGCGGGGGCAGCCGAGGTGTTGCGTGGGACAAAAACTGAAGCAGGGTCGTAGTCGGGGGGAAACGAAGGCGAAAAAAGGCGGAATGGTTTTTGTCAAGGGAGGAGGCAGAAGTTCGGTACACAGTAAACGGGGAAAAGGGCCCCTTTTGGAAGCTTCCTCCCAGCACAAAGGCACATCGATTCGGCAAAGGTGTGGGGGGAAAAGGCAGGGTAAAAAAGGTCCGTGCCCCGGGGAAGAACCAATCACGGCGCACTGTCCCCTTTTAAAACCCGGCAGTTTGGGCCCCAGGAGGGGACAGGGGGCGTGACCCGGGGAAAAGTGCGCCCCAAAGGAGGGGGGGGGGGCCCCCGGGGGGGTGTCCGCGGCCCGGCGTCGGGCCCGGCCCGGGTGCAGCAGGAGGGCTGCGGGTTGCGGGTGTGCCTGTGACCCGAACGAGGGGGCCCCAGGGAACCCTAACAGTTGCCCGTAGGAGTAAAGGGTACCCGTACTCTGGCCAGGGTTTCCCTCCACTTTTATAACCAAACCCGAACAGTTTAAAAACTTTGCCCTGCAGAAACCAAGCTGGGAAAAAGGGAGGGGATAATACACCCAGGCAAATGGAAGACCCCACATTTAAATGAGTATTGGGAATTAGTAGCCTTTTTCTATATTATTTCCTATGGTTTTCTCAGGACCGGGAAAGCTAGAAGGCAATGTTTTTTCCCGGATGACCGTCTTTGAAAATTGGGTCCTCAACACACGGGGGCCAACTCAAATCATTTATAGTGGTCAAAACCAACACATATAGTTTTAGATTTTTTGGCGTGCCAAGGGGTATGTGCCCGGGCATCGGCCCCAAATTGTTCCACTATATAGATAACACCGGAACTCTTCAGCTAATTTTAAAAATTTATCAGATAAAGGAGTTTAGAAGAAAATTTGATGAAGCAAACGGAAAAAACAAAGAGCTTGGTGGGGGGGGCTTTTTTTGCCCTTAAAACCAGTAACTGGTTTAAGGGATGGGGGGT
>JAODAL010083852.1:0-11110 GCA_025379985.1 Phyllomedusa bahiana
GTGCCGGGGGGAGAGAAAAAAACCCGGAGGCGATTTGGCGCATCGGGGGAGCTTTGGCCCAAAGGGTTTGAGTAAATATTTTTTATTTTAAAATCCCAATAGCCTACCTTAACACCCCCTAGCCTCCCTGTAAGCCCCCCCCAAGGCCGGCCTTTTCCCCCCCTAAGCCTCCTATACCCCCCCAAAAAGCCTATTATACCCCCCCTTTAAGCCTGCCTATAGCCCCCCTAAGCCTGCCTAAAAAACCGCCCCCAAAAGCCTTTTCTTTACGCCCCCTAAACCTGCCTAACGCCCCCCACCCTGCCTATATACCCCTCCCCCGAAAACACCCCCTAACCCCTGAAATTTAACCCCCAAACCCTCCCCTTAAAAAAACACCCCCAAAAGACTCCCCCCCCCTTAAATTTGGGCCCCCCCAAAAGGGACTGCCTATACCCCCCCTAAGGCCTTCCTGAAAGCCCCCACCAAGACCTGCCTATATACCCCCTACCCCGCCTTTACACCCCCTAAGCCTGCCGAAACCCCACCCACAGCCTCCCTATATAACCCTACCCTGTGAAACCCCCCCTTAGCCTGCCGTACACTCCCTAAGCCTGCCTATACCCCCTAAGCCTGCCTAAACACCCCCAAACCCAAACCTTTTACGCCCCCTAAGCCGGGCCCAAACGTCCCCTAAGCCTGCCTTTTCCCCCCCAACCTTAAGCCTGCCTGTATACCCCTAAGCCTAATACCCCCCCCAACCCTCCTTAATACACCCCTCAAGGGCCCTGCCAAAAACACCCTAAAGGCTCCTGCCTAATAGCCCTAAAACCCCCCGGTGGAAGCCCTGTCTCCTATATAGCCTCTTTAGCCCCCTAAAGCGCTTTACCTATATAGCCCCCCAAAGCCTCCCTTTGTCTACTTATTTGGGGCCCCTTTGGGCTCCCCTAAACCCTACCTTTAGGGCCCCAAAGCCCCCCAAAACCCCTTTTTTCCTTTATTGCCCCCTTTATAGAAAATAAACCTCCCGGGGCCAAAATTGGCCCCCATATAGCCATGGTGGCGGGTTTTGGGAAAAAAGCCCAGGATTCAAAAGGAATTAAATTTGTGCCCAAAATCTGCAGGGACAAAGGGGCCCTTGGGAAGTCATCAGGGTTGGCGGACTGGAACCCGGATGCAGAAAAAAGGGGGAAAGCCCAGCGCCCCTTTCAAGAAACGTCCCCTGGGAGTCCCCAAGATGAAACCCGGGGCACTGTAATCACTTTTTTAAGCCCTAAAAGACCCTGTTTTAAAAACGGTTGTCTCCCCTTTTTAAAATGGCCCACTGTGTGGTGGTTATATACGTTACAGAGCCGTGTAACTAGTTTCAACCCCACTATTTGGTAATTGGGGGTGGTGGTTATAAAACAGTTGAAAAGCCTGTGTACACTAGTATTTTAAAAAATATATGGTTACTTTTATGGCGGGTTTTTTTGGTTTTTTGTGTACTGTTCAGAAATAGGGTAGGGTTTTTATTCGCCCACAAATTGGGGGAAAAATTTTTTTGGTCATGTTTGGCGGTATAGTCAAGTTCTATTTAGTGGGGTTTTAAGGTTTAATATTTTTTTTGGTATAGTGGATTTGTTTGGAAACTTATGCCCGGTTTGATATGTGGGGTGGGGTTTTTTTTCCCCCTTGTTTTATTACATTACCCAAAACAACATTTTCCGGGGTACAGGGGGGCCCGTGGTGGGGGAAAGGCGGCGGGAGGGGGGGTTTAAGGGGGGGAGCCCGCCCACCCCAAAAGTTTGCTTTGGGGCCCTGGCTTCTCTATTTTCGACCCCTGAAAAAAACTGCACATTTTATTCACTGAAAGTAAAAAAAATAAAGCTTCCTACTTTTGAAATTTAAGCGGGGGTCTTGAAAGCCAAAAAGGGGCTAGTCCACACAAACTGTTTTGTGGCCCATTTTTTTCAGCGGTTTAAATAAAAAGTACCATTTGTTGAAATTCTACATTTTAAGATAAAAGGAAAAATTGTATATTCTCCCGGACCCCCAATGTATGGGCTGTGGGGGAATCTAAATCTGACGCCTTTTTTTGGGGGAAAAAAAAATTTAAAAAAAAAAAACGGGGTTTTGGCAGCGGGGTTTCCAGTGTTTGTGAAAAGGGCCGTTAAAAATTTTTTGGAAACAGGAAATTTTCACATTGCTGTTAAAAAGCCTAAGGGATTAATACAGCAGGTAAACGGAAAACAATAAAAAATTGAAAAAACTAAAGAAAGAATTCACTCAGAAAATTTAAACTTTTTTTTTTAGTTTTTAGTTTTTTTTCCCAAAACAATGTTGAAAATTTTTCAAAAAAAACCCATTGGGCTATGTTCCCCTTTGGTGTAATTGCGGGAGTATTAAACCCGAAATTAGCCGTGTGCTCGGGATCAGGGGGGGGGGCCCCGTGAATAATTGACATGTCACTTTTTTTTCCCCGCTAGCCGAAATTGGTGCGAGTAGGGAGAGAAAAAGTAATCTTATTTCTTTTATAAAAAAAACTGTGGATTACCGAAAATTATTGGGACTATCTCCCCCTGGTTTTAGGCAGTAAGGGCACAAATTTAAAACCGGGGCGGATACGTCCCAAAAAAAGGGCGTGTAAAACATAGCCTTAGTGAAAAAAAATTTAAAGCATTTAAAACCCTTTATTCTTTGTGGCATTTTTTTTTTTTAACTTTTTTTTTGTTTGCGATAAAACATACTTAGGGTTATATTTGGGGAATTTTTCTTTCGGCTTTTTTCCCAAGGGTTTTTCTTTACAGGCCCACAAAAATGATTTAATAATAAATTGTATGTGCCCAAAAAAATTTTACCCCTTAAAAAATCTTGAAAAACACATGAAAAATCATGGTGTTTTTTACAAGAAAAAAATCCACAAAAAAATTGTGTTTTTGGGTTTGATCACCCCAATAATTAGTTTTAAAAACATTTTACCAAAGGTAAATAGAAGTTCCCAAAAACTTTGTTTGTTTGAATTTGCTTTTTTAAGAGCTGCTAATCATTTCTTTTCCCCCCACTTTTTTAACCCAAGCTTCCCGGGGGGAAAAAAACTGCTCCATTCCTTTGCTTTGGGCAGTGCGGAAAGGGGGGATGTCACTCCTTTTTGGTTTTTTTAAGCAGAAACACAGGGGGTTTTGTTTCTTACTGACAAATTTTAAAACCTTTTGGAATCGGGAATTCGTCTCCCCTTTCTTTTTAAAAACTTTTTTAAATTACCAAGGGCCCCCTCAAAACAGGCTCGGGGTTAGGAATAGCGAGCTGAAAAGCCAATCACTGTTGAAAGAACCACCCACACCCCCTGAAGAAAAGGGGAGACCCTGAAGCACCCCTTTTAAAGAGAAAGGGCACTGTAAAATTTGGGAAGGGCCCGAAGAAACCCTTTTTTAAGACTTTTAAAAAAAAAAAAACCCTGTCAGCTTTTTTAAATGTCCCGAGCCCCCAAAACAATTTTAACTAAAACACAAGATGTTTTCCATCCCCCCTTTGAAATAAAGTTGGGCACAGAAGAAAGTGTGCGGGCCCCAAGCAGGGGGAAGTCTGATTTCGGGTTTTGTTGTTAATTTCAGAAAAACTGACGGGTCTTTGACCCCTTAAAAAAAACCCTTTTCAGTTTTTTTTTTTTGGTTTGACAATTTTTTTTTTTATCCTCGCCTTCCAAGACCCTTAACTTGTTTTTTTTCCCCCCTTTACCTAAAAATTTTTAAGGGCTTTTTTTTTGGGGGACAAGATGAAAACTTTCTAATGCTGTTTTTCTCCGTACGGGAAAAATAAATTTGGGAAACCCAAAAAAATTTCCAAGGGATAAAAATGTAAAAAAAACCCGATACAAAAACCAACATGTGTTCTGCAGGTTTTTGTTTCCCGGCAAAAAACCAAACATGTAGAGTTTTTTTTTATCTTAGGGTCCTAGCAAAAAAAACCAAACTTTTTTAAAATTTTTTTAAATTTTGGCCCCAGCGCCTTTTTCCCGCGACCAATAACTTTTTTTTTACTAAAAACCCACGGGAAATTGAGTGGAGGGTGAATTTTTTTTCTTTAAAAGTGTTTTATTTTTATTGGACCAGTTTGGCATACATGGGCACCCTTTTTTTATCAGTTTTTTTTTCCAAATTTTTTGGGGGACGGGAAAAAATTTACCAAAAAAATGCAATTTTGGAGGTTTTTGGGGGGGTTTTTTATTTTTTTTTTTCAGTGTTTAGAGTTTTTATATTTTTTAAAAGATCAGGGCTTTTTTTGGACGCGGCCCATACCCCAAAATTGTTTAACTTTTTTTTTTTATTTGTTATTTTATTATTTTTTTTTATGTTAAAATGGCAAAAAGGGGGGGGATTTGAAAAAATTTTTTAAAAAAATTTTTTTTTACATGAAAACTTTATTTTTTTACTTTAAGTCCCCCATGGTTTCTTCACCACTCATTTATAAACAATTTTTATAATACGTACATTTTTGATGTACAAAAGGGTTGGGGGTTTAATCTTTTATGCCGGTTTCATGAATATGAAAAAAAACAAAAAAACCCCTGGCGAAAAAATGGGAAAACCTTCACAAGGGTTCCACCTGCCCTGTTATCTTATAAAACCTCCCCAATTTCGCCCCGGGGGGTCGTTGGAAGGCGGGGGGGAACATTTCGGCCCCGGGAACCCTGTTTGCCCATGGGGTTCCCAAAGGGTTAAACAGCAATTGGGTGGGGTTTTATTTCCCGCTACAAAAGCCCCTTAAGGATTATAAAGGGGCTTTTTTTACCCAAACACATTGATCACACATATCAATAGGAAATGACATCACTGTGTGATAGCTGTGGGACCCACCTCTGGAACCTGCATCTATCTCAGGGAAAAAATGTGAATTCTCCCCCACAACACAGGGAGTTTGGGCCCCGAAACCCATCCCCTTTATTTTAATGTAGTTCCAAGTACAGCTGAGGGGCAGTTCGGCTGTACTCGGACCTTCCATTGAAATCAATGGGGGGCCCTTTTAAACACGATTTGGCACATCCCTATTTAAAATGCAAACAAATTTTTTTGATTGGAAAAACCCCCTTTAAAAAATATGCACATAAGGGGGAGATGTGTTGGGTTTTATGAAGTGAAACAAGAAGAATGTCATCGGGCAACACCCTTTGGGTTTGTGCCCCAAAAGTGGGTTTTTTTTTTAATGCTGTAGTGTTTTTAAAATTTTGGGGAGCATGAAAAAAAAGTTGACAGGCTTCCCGGAAAAAGGCTAAATTTCCCCACCCGGGGAATTTTTGGGAAGTATCCCCGGGCCCCCTATTTCCGCCGTACTGCACAAAATAAAGGGGGAGATGCGTCCCAGTCTTTCAGTAATCCACAGTTTTTCCCTAGGAACTATGGATTATGTTTTCCCCCTTTCCCCTTTTGCCCCAAAATGGCGGCAGGGGGAAAAGTGGGCTGTCCCAAATTTTTTCAAGCCGTTTACACGCCCTAAAAATGAATTTTCCCATGGGGGCCCCCGCCCCGCCCCCCCACTCCGCCCCCGTACACATGGCGTAATTGTGGGGCGACATACGTCCCGCAATTATGCCGCGTGAACATAGCCTTAATATAAAGCTAATGAGTAAAAATGCTGTAACGTTTTATTATCTGCTAAGGAATTCGTTATTTAGGACCCTCAAAATACCAGATTCATTTCCTCTCTGTCTGTCGGTTCCTGACATTCTGTATATCTGCAGTCTGCCTTATACTGGATGAGATGATCTTGCTTTGTATCTACCATTCTTGTCTGCAAAGCCTGGATTTTACTTTGTTTGCCCTCTGAGCATAGTGAGCAACATTTCACACTTTCAGTGCTGCTATCTTAATGACTGGATTGCTTTTACATCTTGTATACTCTGGCTGTGGCCACCAGGCATACATTTCAGTTTGTACTTGGCATAGTTCCCTGAATGGGAAGCTTGCCATGGCCTCTAGGTACATTATTTCTGCGTCAATTCATTACGGTCATAGGAGTTCTCAGTTAATTGTTTCCTACACCTCAATGCAATAAAAAGAAGTATTTTGAAAGTGGTTATTGGTCATTGCTTCCTGATAGTTTGAACCAGGACTTTCATTGGAGAAACTGTTATGTCACTGAAGGTCTGGATATAGACATAAATAAGTCAGTGAAGAAATGCAACAAAGCAAATTGAGAAGTTAGCTACCATGGCATCAGCAGGTGAGATTGACCACTGTCCGTAAATTCTGGCCACCGTCCATAAAAAATTTGGTGTGTCTGTGATTCCTTTTTAAGGTAAAGGAAGTAAATCAAAAATAAATAAAGGACCCATATTTGCTATCGCCGCGTGCATAATGACCCACTCTATAAATATGTCATGTTAATTAACCCGTACGGTGAACACCGTAAAAAACAAAACTGTTACAGAATTGCGATTTTTGTACACCCCGCAGCACATAAAATGGAATAAAAAGTAATCAAAAACTCATACAAACACGAAAGTGGTGCCAATTAAAACGTCATTTCATCCCACAAAAAATAAGTCTTACATAGCTTTGTATACGGAAAACTAAAAAAGTTATGGCTATCAGAAGACAGTGATGCATATATATTGTTTAACACAATAAAAACACTTTAAAAAAAAAAAAAAAGGGCTTTCACATAAAAAACTATATAAACTTGGTATCGCCACAATCGTCTCAACCCACAGAGTAAAGCTAACTTGTCAAGTATATTGCACGGTGAGCGCTGCTAAAAATAAAAATAAAAAACACACTACTAGGATTGCAGTATTTTCGTCACCCTGCCTTCCAAAAAATGGATTTAAAAGCGGTCTAAAAGCCTTGTCCCCCCAAAAATGATACCAATGAAAATATCAATTCATCCTGCAAAAAACAAGCCCTTACACAGCTCTGTAAACAGAAAAATAAAAAAGTTCTGGCTCTCAGACTATGGCGATACAAAAACTTTTATTGTGTAAAAGTGGAAAAAAACATAAAAATATATACAAATTGGGTATCGCTGTAATCGTATCGACCTGCTGAGTAAAGATAGAATTTCATTTATACCGCACGGTGACCGCAGTAAAAAATAAAAATAAAAAACACTACCAGGATTGCTGTATTTTGTTCAAAATGCCTCACATAAACCTTAATAAAAAGTTAACAAAGCATCATATGCATTCCATAATGGTACCAATAAAAACATCAACCCATCTTGCAAAACATAAGCCCATAACCAGCTCCGTATGCAGAAAAATAAAAAAGTTATGGCTGTCAGACTATGACAACATAAAAACGCAATTTTTTATAAACTCATTTCTATTGTGTAAAAGTAATAAAACATAAAACACTATATAAAATGTATATCATTGCAATTATGCCGAACCACATAGTAAAGTCATCTTGTCATTTATCCCGTACGGGAGAACACTGTAAAAATTAGGCCCAAAAAACAATGGCAGAACTGCGCCACCCCCCCTATTTTCTTGACCCAATGCTAAAAAAACTACGGAACACCTGTATGCCCAAAATGCACAATACAACCCTTAGATGAGATCCATGAGTGGTGTTGAACCCAAATGGGGCAACGTCTGGAAACTTTCACCTGTTCTAGTACTTTGGGGCTTTGCAAATGCGAAGTTGAACCCACCAAAATCTGCGTTCCAAAAGCCAAATAGCGCTCCCTCCCTGCACCTGCCATGCACCAAAACAGCAGTTTATATCTACATGTAGGGTATTGACGAACTTGGAAGAAATTGCGTAACCTAATTTGGGATGCTTTTGTTCCAAGATTCCATGTAAAAATTAAACATTTTCAGCTAAATTTGCAAATTGTCAGAAAAAAATATTTTTTTTATTTTCAGAGCTTAACGCTAAAAAAATTTGTGAAACACCTGTGGGGTCCATGTACTCACTGCACCCCTGGATATATTCCTTAAAGGTGAAGTTTCCAATATGGGGTCTTTTTAGGGGAGTTTATTAAGTTTTAGCACCTCTGGGTGTCTGCAAACCTCAAATGGCGCCTAAATAAAATTGTAAAGAAAATGAGACCCCAGAGTCCAGTAAGTGCTCCTCCTACTCTGAGGCTTGTGATTGAGCCAAATAGCGCAATAGGGCTACATATAGGATATCTCTGAAAACGGCAGAATCTGGGGAATTGATTATAACTTGCATTTATCTGATGACATCTACTGTGTTCCAGTGAATAATGAATAAAAATTGAAAATCTTCAAAAAAAAGTGAAATTTTGAAATTTCACCTCCACTTTGCTTTAATTTCTGTGAAATATCTAAACGGGTAAAAACTTCCTAAATACTTTTTTAAATACTTTAAGAGGTCTAGTTTCTTAGATGGGGTCATGTATATGGGTATCTAACATATAGGCCCCTCAAAGCCACGTCAGAACTGGACTGGTCCCTAAAAAGAACTAAATTTTTGGGAAAATTTTTTTGAAAATGTGAAAAAAATTTCTACTAAATTTCTAAGCCCCCATATGTGGTAAAAAAAAAACATTTAAAAAATGATGCCAACCTATAGTAGACATATGTTAGATGCTAGTTATAAAACATTTTGAGTAGAATAACTATCTGTCTTACACGCAGCAATTTTTGAACTTTGAAAATTGCTAATTTTTGCAAATTTTCATGATATTTTGATATTTTTCACAAGGACTTTTTGGACCAAAATGTATTACTAACTTAAAGCACAATGTGTTACGAGAAAACAATCTCTCAATCACTTGGATTGGTAAATGTATCAAAAAGTTATTCCCACATAAAGTGACACATGTCAGATTTTGAAACCAGGGCTTTGTCAGGAAGGCCAAAACTGGCTCTGGCGGTAAGGGGTTAAGGGTAGGTTAATTTTAACATTGAGAGATAGAATATCCAAAATAAAATCCAGAAAATGACATTGCATAAATTATATAAATTAATTTGCATATTGCAGTGAGAAATAAGTATTTGATCCCTCTGTCAAACAAGACTTAATACTTGGTGTCAAAACCCTTGTTGGCAAGCACAGCAGTCAGATGTTTTTTGTAATACATGATGAGGTTTGTGCACATATCAGGAGGAGTTTTGGTCCACTCCTCTTTGCAGAACATCTCTAAATCATTGAGACTTTGAGGCTGTCGTTGGTAACTCAGCTTCAACTCCCTCCATAAGTTTTCTATGGGATTAAGGTCTGGAGACTGGTTATGCCACTCCATGACCTTAATGTGCTTCTTTTTGAGCTACTCCTTTGTTGCCTTGGCTGTATGTTTTGGGTCATTGTCTTGCTGGAAAACCCAGCCACGACCCATTTTTAATGTCATGGCAGAGGGAAGGAGGTTGTCACTCAGGATTTTACGGTAAATGGCTCCATCCATTCTCCCACTGATTCGGTGAAGTAGTCCTGTGCCCTTAGCAGAGAAACATCCCCAAAACATAATGATTCCACCTCCATGCTTGACATTGGGGACGGTGTTCTTTGGATCATAGGCAGCATTTCTCTTCCTTCAAACACGGCGAGTTGACAATGCCAAAGAGCTCAATTTTTGTTTCATCTGACCACCGCACCTTCTCCCAATCACTCACAGGATCATCCAGGTGTTCATTGGAAAACTTCAGATGGGCCTGCACATGTGCCTTCTTGAGCAGGGGGACCTTGCAGGCACTGCAGGATTTTAAAACATTACGGCGCAATGTGTTACCATCGGTTTTCTTGGTGACTGTGGTCCCAGCTGCCTTGAGATCATTAACAAGTTTAGTGTAGTTTTAGGCTGATCCCTCACCTTCCTCATGATAAAGGATACCCCATGAGGTGAGATTTTGCACTGTGCCCCTGATCGATGACTGACAGTCATTTTGTATTTCTTCCATTTTCTTACTACTGCATCAACAGTTGTCTCCTTCTCAGCCAGCGTCTTACTTATGGTTTTGTAGCCCATTCCAGCTTTGTGCATTTCTATGATCTTGTCCCTGACATCCTTAGAAAGCTCTTTGGTCTTGCTCATGTTGTAGAGGTTAGAGTCTGACTGATTAATTGAGTTTGTGGACAGAGTCTTTTATAAAAGTGACTATTTAAGACAGCTGTCTTTAATGCAGATACGATTAGGAGCATCTTACTGGTCTGTAGGAGCCAGAACTCTCAATGGTTTGCAGGGGATCAAATACTTATTTCTCTCAGCAAAATTCATATACTTTTATATAATTTATACAATGTGATTTTCTGGATTTTATTTTGGATATTCTATCTCTCAATGTTAAAATTAACCTACCCTTAAAATTATAGACTGTTCATGTCTTTGTCAATGGCCAAAGTTACACAAGCAAGTGATCAAATAATTATTTTCTTCACTGTACTTTTTCTTTTTTACCAGGAAGCATTGCATATAGGACTTTCTACACCAGCTCAGCACTTTCTACAAGGAGAACAACTTCTCCTATAGCATGTATAAAATTTCTGTTAGCAAACATACAACCACTTTAAAGTATTCTGATCAAGTATACCAAAAAAAAATACTGGATGTTACATTATATAACATTGAAGTTACTGTATCTCTTTATCGTACATGAAGTCTACAGTTCAATAATTTTAATTAGGCTAAAAACCAAAACAATCGTTTGACAGTCAGTGTTACTACCTCAAGCCCTCTGTGCCATGTTCCCATGGAGTTCCTCCTGGCTGTGCCATGTTTCTGTGAAGTTCCTCCTGGTGGTGCTTTATTTCTGTGGAGTTCCTCCTGGTGGTGCCATGTTTCTGTGAATTTCCTCCTGGCGGTGCCGTGTTCCCTTGCAGTTCCTCTTGACAGTGCCATGTTCCCATGGAGTTCATCCTGGCTGTGCCATGTTCTTGTGGTGTTCCTCCTAGTGGTGCTGTGTTCCTATACAGTTCCTCCTGGTTGTGCCGTGATCCCGCGCAGTTCCTCCTGGCGGTGCCGTGGTTCCGTGCAGTTCCTCTTGGTTCCCATGCTGTCCATCCTTGTGCTGTGTTCACCAGTCCCATTGGTGGTCCAAGTCCCTCTGATGTCCCTCTTGTCTTTATCTGCAGCTTCCTTATCTGTTACCCCATATCCCTGCTCTCTTGGACTTTCTCATTCAGCTAACTGTGGTTCCTGTGTCTAGGCCTATTCCTCATGCCCTTGACCACGGTAGGTCAAGTGTCCGCCT
>JAODAL010083853.1:0-11110 GCA_025379985.1 Phyllomedusa bahiana
AGACGTAATCCATAGTTCTTTTTGAAAACCGTGGATTGAAATGACTGGGAGGATTTCACCCATTTTCACGCAGTAGGCGCAAAATGGGAACAAATCCGTCCCGTGTGAACGGGCCTTTATCCCTTTTAGGTATCCTTGGGTCACAATAACAACCACTCCCTGGATATTAATAGCATAGCTCAGAAATTTTGCCATTAAAATCCAAAGAAAGCCTGTCACTTGGACACTGCATAACAGATTTAATATAAATTTTGCTTGAGTCCAAAACCGCACACAGATTTTAAAAAGGCTGATCATTGGAGTAAACTTATCCTTGCTGAGCCGTAAAAGGTAGTGAATCGAAAAAGTGAAGTTTTTTTGGGGGGGAGAAAGTACACAAAGCTGTCTCGCATGGACCCTTTTCCCTGCAGAAATTTCTTGAAAGTGTTCTATTCATCTAATGGGTCTTACAGTTTCCCATGTGGTTGCCCCCAAAAAACCCGGTCAGATAAAGGGCCCACTGATGGAAATGGAACTCTTAAAGGGGAAATTTTTGCAAAGTTTTGCTGAGGGAATTACCCAAAGGGGGTCAGATTTTTCTCTGTTCTCACTTTTAGGACCCACCCTTCAGTCAATCTTTTTGGACCTATTTTGGAAGAAAATGGTCACGAGGGAAAGCATAAGTAAATTAGGTTTTTTCCACTTTTCCACAGGATATGCCATATTTCTATCCTGTCCCACCTTGTAAGACAGTTCCTCTTGATGGGGCCCCATGACACCCACAATTTTTCACCCAGAGGCGAAAAATACAAGCCCCGGGGCCTTAGTGAAAAAAGTGAAAGGGTACCCAGATACCAAATCTTCCAAAAAAAATAGCCCCCCAAAAAAAAAAACATCCTTTACAATACTGATGTCTTCTTATGTGGCAGAAGACTTTGGGGGCCCCCTTCATGCTGCTGGGGCCTGGTAGCAATTGCTACCGCTGCACCGCCTATAGCTACGCCCCTATCTCCATACACTTTTATAGTAATTGTGAAAACAGCTGATCTAAATCTCTGTCATCTGGCATGGATCAAGAAGATATAAATGACTGGGCTCCTATGTAGAAGAAAGGAGGGAAAAGCTTTTTAAATTAGTACATAAACTTTATTGCCAAATGGTAAAAAAAAAGAAGCCGTCTCTCCTAGTTTCCTCCTTAAAAAGGCTTGTCTCAATATGCTGTTTCATAGAGCCACAGCAGCTTCAGATTCACAGGTCCCTCACTCTTCCCGATTAGACTGTGGGGGGGTTCTACAGGCTGATTAGCATATCGCTCTGTATTCACAATATTCTTATTGTGCAACTACGACTACAGGAGTTTTAAATCTATAGTGCATACGGCTACTCAGCTCAAAAAAGATAATCAACACTCTGTGCCAACCCTGGGGTGACATCACTCCCTGCTCAGATAAGACCAAGAGCAGAAAGGCAAGGGGAGAGCAGGAGGATAACCAGAGAAACCTGTGTGCACTCGGAGCAGATAAAATCTCTCATCTTCTGACCAAGGTAACAACAAAAGATAATGTTTTTGGGAAAAAAAGTTTTGATTTAACGTTCTCTACATGTTGACAGCTAATTTTTAGTAAGAGAGGGCCCCCTTTTGCTGTTGTATATAATGTTTAAACTTTATTAGTTATTATTAAGACAATACTTCACAAAAGATGCGAGTCATATTTTAATGCTCATAGAGTTTAAACAAAATAATACACTCCAAAAATAATGAAACCAGTTATTTTTTCCTCATTATGTGCACAGTGGAAGCATCAAATAAATAAAGTCAAATGCTGCCTGGCTAGACTACTCAGTAACTAACTGTAGCGTGGCTAGTGAGTGACTTGGCTAACTATCTTGTACATTGGTGACCTTTAAGGCTATGTTCACACGGCTTAAAATTGGACGTATTTAAGTCCGTAATTACGCGCCGAAGTGCGCAAATTATGGCTGGAAAACGTCCCAGTCATTACGGTAATCCACAGTTTTTCATAGAGAACTAATGGATTACGTCTCCTCTCCCTGCTCGGCGAATCTGCCGGGCGGGGAGATAATTGACATGTGAATTACCAGCGGCGCATACGCTCCCGCACACGGCGTAATTGCGGGGCGTAATTACGCCCTGCAAATACACTGTATGAACCTAGCCTAACACCCCATTTTCTCCTATTCCCCTGCAAATTCCCACCTCTTACTAGTGAGGTAATAGGTGCCAGATTAGGAATAAATCCTATCTATTTTGCCCCATGTGCTTTACACCCCCCTCTGTTCGACTATATGCTCCGTATATCCTAATGAAGCTGCATTAATTAATTCATTTTGAGACAGAAATAAAATCTTCCTTTACGGCAGACTGCTTTTTGCCTTTTGGGTTTCCAAAGTCTGCATTAGCTTAAATAGTCCCGCTAAACCTCCCTTCATCCACATCTTCCTCACCCGTGGTTGAACTTGATGGACATTTGTCTTTTTTCTACTGTGTCATTGGGGTTTTTGTCGCTACAAAGATTCGCTTACAACATGGACAGGTCATTGAAGACTTTTTTCTAAATACAATGGTCAGTAGATTAAACTTAAGTCATGAGATAAGAGATATTTATGTGCTCTGAGTGCACACAGGTTTCTATGCTTACCTGGTTCCCTGACCATAACTCTGTTATCTGATTAGATGAGAGAGCAGGGAGTGAGGTCACCATGGACAGAGGGAGCTCACTACCTCGGTCCAGAGCAAACTAATTATATTAACAAAATTACAGATAAGCAATTGTTTTCAGTCCTCACAGCATATATACCTTTAGGGTTTACTGAAGATTAGATCTCTGCACTTGTCAGTGTAACAGCTAGTTACAGAGAAGCTAAATATGCTTATCACTGCTATAGATCCACCCATAGCCTGAGCAGACAGAGTGAGTGTAAAACTGCTTGTGACTCAGTGAAACAATGTGGTTAGAAACCCCCTTTAATTATGTAACTATAATGGTGGTGAAACATGTTGGGTGAGCATGTGTTTGCATTTTTAAACAGCGACTCTGTTTCTGTTAAGGGGGATAAAAACTGAAGGTTTACTCCCACCTAGTAGCACAGTGGCATCCATTCTATACTTTTAAACTGGTGATATCGATGGGTGGTTAATCAACATAGTGACACAGAGGGGTTTTTAAAGCTTAAAGGGTGTTAAGTTTATACATATGGATTTTAGGAACTGGGGATTTTCAGTACAGTGAAGTCACTTGCCCTCAAGTAGTAGAACTAATGGAAAACTCCATGACTGAGTCACCTCTCTATCAAGAATATCTCTTTCTCGAAAATGCAAGGAGGTCCAGTGTATTGACTGTGTGTCGCCAATATATCTGACTGATGTATCTTAAAACTGTTCTGGTGAATGAGCATTTTAGTTGCAGAATTTGCTTTGAGGAATATGCATTGAACTTCTGCAAGTACAGTGGAAGTGAAATCCATGGTAATGTCCAAACCCAAATCTGTAACATGTGCAGTTGGGGGACTGATCAAACAAAGCAGAAATTAAAGGGCCCTTAAAAGGGGTATCCACATCTGGGGAAAGAGGCTTTTACAGCTTTCTGCTCTCAACATCAGAGAATGGAGAGGTGGCCACTCATGCATAGCTCTCTATTCACTTCTTTGGATGTTCAGAGTACAACCAAGTAGATTTATTCCCATAGAAGGGAACTAAAACAGCCATGCCCCTGCTCTCAGTGGTTGCAGCAAAAAGTTGCAAAAAGCCTATTTTCACATATAGGAATACGCCTTTAAGTGTTTCACAGAGTAATGCGTGAAAAAAAACCAAGGACTTAAAAGGACAACACCCAGACTAAACCAGGAGAAGCCAGGCATGTGTGGACAGGAACTGCATGATGAATATGTTTCCATAGATGTATCTAATCATTTAGTCACCAAAAAAAGGCTAATGATATGTTTATGATGGGAAACCTTGTAACCATTGATAGTGGGTTCAGTCCAGGGTTGTCAGGATCACTTTACAATGAAGGACAACATCACCCTTTCTGCCGCATCCGATAAAAGCCTTGTCCTACTAATAGCTCAGGAGGAAAATCTGTATTTTTCTGTAGTATATTTATACTTGTATGGATACAAAACCTGAAATAAACCTGTTTAACAAAGTGTCTGTGTGCTTTGATCCATAGTGAAGTTATGGAAGACTGGGGACCTCTCACTAATTCATGGAGTTAAATTAGTAGTATTTTATGTGCAATACATTTGGTTACTTTTTAGAGGGTCCCCGAATGATGGAGCAAATTTTTCAATACTATCTAACTTCCTAGACAGTGGGAACTTAGATTAGGCAAACTTACAATGTTCTATATTTCAGTGTTGATAAATTTAAAGCATGTTTAGATTTACCCAGGGACCTCTCACTAATCATTGGAGTAAATTGAGTCTCAGTAGTCTTTTATGTGCAATACATTTGGTTACTTTTTAAAGGGAGTCCCAGTATAATGGAGAAATTATCAATACTGTCTAACTCGTAGACAGTGTAAACTTAGATTACACAGACTTACAATGTTCTACATTTATCATAGTGTTGATAAATTTTCCACATGTTTAATTGATAGCTAACTTTTCACAATTTGGCTTAAAAATTGGCCTTTTCAAAAAGCCACACCCTTTTAAGAGGCCCCTCTTTTTTTTTTTTTTTTTTTCAAAGGACCCTAAAAAATTTTAGAAACTTTCTAAAAAATAAGTATATAGAAAAATTTTCACGCATCAATGCTTTAAAAGAAATTCTTTCTATAGAATTTACGGGGTAGAGTAAACCCAAATATTTAAGCATGATGGTAAGTACAATGTTGAACTTGAAGAAAGGTGCAACCCCAAATTTGTTGTGACCTTTGGTTTAAAAAAAAATTTAGTTGCATTGGTAAAACCATGAAGCTGAGTGGGATAAAGCTTTGCCGGAAAAAAGCTTTTGGAAAACCAAGTTTTTAAAAAAGAGTAACTAATGTGAATTGTGCATGGATGGCAAAAATTGGGTTTGGTGGTGGTGTGTAAAGGTGAGAGGGCATTGCGCTTAAAGCTTGCTGTCGGGGGAAAAGCCATGGTTTAAACCCAAAACGTTACAACGCTTATTAAGACATTTACTCCCCATTGTACAAAACAAATTTGGGTTTAAGTATGGGGCATTTTATATAAAACCCAAAATTTTCCTTTAAATGTTTTAAGTGTCGGGGGATTTTTTTCATATATACTACTCCCAAAAAGTTAGGGATATTGGCTTTTGGGTTGTATCTCGGATGAACCTAACATTTTTTGGGAAATTCTTCAAAATTAAACTTAAAAAAACCGCTCTTAACTTTAGAAGCATTTTCCCAACTTTTCAATGTTTCAGAAATTTTTTGCAAAACTTGTGATCTCTAAGGCTATGTTCACACGGGTTAACTGCGGGGCGTAAAACGCCCCGGTTCGCCCTTGGCCCGGGGGGGGGAGTGGCGGGGGGGCCAGCACTTTGCCGACCCCTAGGGCAATCATTGCTCGGCGCGTATACCCCCAGAAAATGACATGTCAATTATTCCCCCTTTGGGGTATTCGCCGACAGGGGAGGGACGTAATCCATAGTTCTCTTGAGAATGTGGATTTCCGTAATGAATGGGCCGTTTCAGCCCGTAATTTTCGCACTTCGGCGCGTAATTAGGGGCCCAAAATGGCCCCTTTAAGCCGGTGAAAATGGCCAACAAAGGGGGCTTAATCGCAAAATTCCCAACATGTTTTTGTTCCCATCACCCAATAAATTTTGGGGGTTAAATTTAAATTTGGGGATTTAAACAGTCTCCTCACATGTGGACTTTTTGATATAAAAGAGACCAAGACAACCCCTTACAATTGATAAACAGTACCTCATACTGTGAGGCTTAAAGAGGATGCTCTAGGTAGAAGTGGCCCTGGCTTAGTGTGTCACAGAGTGTCATCAGCAGGTTAATAGAGATACAGAGAGCTCAAGAGTCACAGAAAGGAAAAGAAGTGGACGTCCTTTGGCTCCATCACAGACTTAAGACCACTTCATTGTAAACTCCCCGCGGACCCGGTGAGAATGTCCACAACCCAGGAGGTTTAAGGGAGGTAAAGGGGCACAAATTTCGTGTTAGATTTTTCGAACCTTTTACATAGATGGCGGGTTTCAAAAACCCCCCTGGCATGAGTAGCTGACCTGATGAGTATCGCTCCCCTTGCGGCTCCAGCATTGTTGACTGCCACATTTCTGCTTAGAGTGAAAGGGACTTTCATCACGAACCACTGAGGAGCAGGGTCTTTCACCCAGCGTAGTGCTCCCGGGCCCATGTAAGACATGATTGGCCTGGGGGGTTTACGTCATGTAGTGCCCGAAAAAAGTCCGTCTCCCCCCAATGGACGCCTGTACAGAAAAGGGGTTTGTGGCTCCCATGCCATAGTTAACAGCTGTGATCCTAGAGCAGTCTCTGTGAATGGCAGGGACTGGAGAAAGCCTCAGATCCCTGCTGTTTAACCATTTGATTGTCATGGTCTGTGACTGCACCATAATTAAAGGGCATTCCCCTACTCCATCAAGTCACCGGGATTCCCAGTGCCTGATAGAGCCTGGGGAATGTCTGTGCAGTCAGCCCTGGGGATAACGAGTAGCCCCACTGCTGTCTGCATAGTAAGTCTGCTTGATGTGGGAAGCCTGCAAATTAAATTATATACATTCTACCCTTTATCACTTAAAAATTTTTGTACCATTTTTTTTTTTTTTTTTTTAAAATTTTCTCTTAGTGATCCCTGTGTACAGTCTCTCCCGGGGGGAGACCAGTGATGAGGGTCCTCAGTCCTGGCCCCACTGCTCCCAAAATCACCCTTTCCCGAAGGCATCTATGCAGTCTCTTTTTGCTTAACAATCATACTCACTGCTGATTAAGTGTTTAACCCCTTACCGCCGGGGGCCAGTTTTGGCCTCTCTGAAGGCCTATTTTGAAATCTGTCATGGCACTTTATGTGGAAAACTTTTTGACATTTAACCTATCCATGTGATTCAGGATTGTTTTTTCGTGACACATTGTGTTTTAAATAGTAAGAAATTTTGGCCCCAAAAAAATGTTTGTTTTTTTGTGAAAAAATAAAAAATCGTGAAAAATTTGAAAAATTTACCAATTTTAAATTTCAAAAATTTCTCATGTAAGACAGTAGTTTTTCCACTCAAAATAGTTTATAACGGGCATTACCCTAGCCTGCGTGTTTGGCATCTTTTTTTTTAAATGTTTCTTTTTTTTTTTACGACATTAGGGGGCTTAAATTTTTTAGTAGAAATTTTCAAATTTTAAACAAAATTTGCAATAACATTTTTTAGAGAACCATCCAGTTTAACGTGATTTTGATTGGCCTGTATGTTAGATCCCCCCATAAATCCCCTCATCTAAGAAACTACCCCCCTTAAAGTTTCAAAACCGATTTAGGAAGTTTATTAACCCATTAGGGTTTCACGGGAATTTTAAAAGCAAAGGGAATGAAATTTAAAAATTCACTTTTTTTGCAGATTTAAAATTTTTATACATTGTTCACAAGAATACGGTAAATTTGATCAGGAAAATACAATTTTTAAATTGTTCCCAGATTCGCCTTTTTTAAGTATCCCATATGTGGCCCTAGTGCATTATTTGGCTAAAACCAAAACCCCCAGAATAGGGGAGCCCCTACTGGACTGGAGTCTCTTTTCATTCCCATTTTTTTTAGGGCCATTTCGGGTTTGCGGACACCCAAAGGGTTTCCAAAATTAAAAAAACGCCCCTAAAAATACCCCATATTGGAAAACACCCCTTAAGGAATTATCCGGGGGTTAGTAGCTATCGACCCCACAGGTTGTCAAAAAAAAATTTTAGTGTTGGGGCTGTAAAAATGTCAAACATTTTTTTTTTAAAATAACTGCAATTTTAGCTAAAAATTTTTTTAATTTTTACAAGAATCCTGGTAAAAAAAAAACCAAAACCTTGTTACACATTTTTCTTCCAAAGTTGGCAATACCCTACATGTGGGGAAAATTCTGCTGTTTGGGCGCGGGGCAGGGGGGTATAAGGGAGGGAGCGCTACTTGGCTTTTTGGAATGCAGTTTTGGGGGGGGCCTGTCGCAAACAAAACCCCCCAAATTTTTACAAAAAAAGGTGAAACCTTCCAAAAAGTCAACCTATTTTGGAATTCAGCAGCCTCAAAGAATCTCTGGGGGGTGTATTGTAATTTTGGGTGCCAGGTGTTACAAAGTTGTTTTTTTTTAGCATTGGGCTATAAAAAGGGGGGAAAAACCCAATTCCGCCATTGTTTTTTTGAGTTTCAATTTTCAGCGTTCGCCGTGCAGTGAAAATGACAGGATTCTTTACAGGGGGCCGTCCCCAAAATTTGCAAGGGTATAGATTTTATACGTTTTTTTATGTTTTATTACTTTTACACAATAAAAAATGGGGTCTAAAAAAAAATTGCGTTTTTTGTTGTTCTTTTTTAAAAACCATAACGTTTTCAGTTTTCTGTATACAGGTGATTTGGGCTTGTTTTTTTTTTTGGGATGAGTTTTGTTTTTATTATACCATTATGGGGGGCATATCCCCGCTTTGAAAAAATTTTTATTAAGGTTTTTGTGAGGCATTTTGAAAAAATACAGCTTTTCCTGGTAGGTTTTTTATTTTTATTTTTTAAAGCGGCCCCACCTGAGTATAATGACATAAGTATTACTCAGGGGTCGATACGATTACAGCGATATCCAATTTGTTTTTTTTTTATGTTTTACGCTTTTTACACAATAAAAAACACTTTATTAAAAAAGGGAAAACACTTTTTGCATCGCCATAGTTAAAAGAGCCAAACTTTTTTTAAATTTTTTTTTGTGTACGGACTGGTAGGGGCTTGTTTTTTGCGGGAAAGTTGACGTTTTTATTGGATATTTTTTGGGGGGGGGAAAAAATTTTTGATCAGTTTTTTTAAAACCCTTTTTTTTGGGGAAGGGAAGGGTGAGAAAATACTGCAATCCCAGTAGTGTTTTTTTTTTTTTTAACAGCGCTACTGTGCAGATCCATGACCAGGTTAGGGTTTACTCTCTGGTCATCGATTAGCACTTTTTTTTTTTTTTTTTTAAAGTGTTTATATTTGTTTAAATAAAAAATTTTTCCGCTGTCTTTTAGAGCCCCTAACTTTCTTATTTTTCCCCCTATACAGGACGTTATGGACTTTTTTTTTTTGCGGGGATGAACTGGTTTTAAAATTTGGTACAACTTTTTGGGGTTATATGAATTTTTTTATCGCTTTTTTTATTCAATTTTATGTGCTGCAGGGGTACAAAAATCGCAAATTTTGTGCTGTTTTTTTTTTTTTTTGTTTTTTATGGCGTTCACCCTCGGGTTAATTAAAATACAGATTTATCGGGTGGGTCGTTGCACGCGGCGATACCAAATATGGGTATTTATTTATTTTTGATCTTTTTTGGGGGGCGATTGGCGTTTGTAAAGGGGGAAAAAGGGCGGTTGTAGTGTTTTTATTTTATTTTTGTGTTTGTGTTTTTTCTTTTTTTTCACTTTTGACATTTTTTTTTTATTTTTTCACTTTTTTTTACTTTTCTTCTAAAGCAATCAAACAATTGTTGTTAGAAGGCAGGCCAGTGCACAGTATCAGTCTGTGTACTGGTTGCCATGAAACGCCTGTACCCATGCCCCCAATGCATTGCCGGGGGTGGTGACGTCACTGATGACCCCGGGAAGTGCCGTTCATTCCAGGATCATAGCAGGGATCGGTTTCGCATAAGTTTCGGCAGCCGACGGGAGCAGGCAGGAGGGGGCTCACCCTCCTGCCCGCGGCTTTATTATCGCAGCCATACGGCTCGGTAATGAAGCGGGGAATCCCCGCGGGGGGAGCCCAATCCGGCCCGGGGGGGATACGGCATGCGGCCAGCGGTAATTTACCGCTGGGGCCCTGTTGCGATCGTGCGTGGGGGTCGCCCCAAGCCCGCCATCGCCGGGCGTTTGGTAGTCCATTTTTCGGGGAATTTACTTCCCGCTAGGGCGTATCCATACGCCCTATGTCGGGAAGGGGTTAACCACCGGGTGCTGTTATTTTACTCCTGTTCTCTGTACTTAGTAATTAGTCAAACAGTACAAATAAATGAAAAGAAAAAAGAAACCTCAATCAGGGTTGTGCATGTAAAAAAAAATAAAAAATAAATATATATATATATATATATTATTACCTGTTAGGTTCCGCAGGATTTTAAAACTAGGACCCCCTATGCTGAAAAGGCAAGAAGTGTAAACCTTCCCCCGCTACATTGTAAAAACTTTAGCTTGTTGCATAAACGCCTTTATTTGACTAAACAGAGTTCCCAACTCCAGTCCTCACGCCCCCCCCAAAAAAGGGGCATGTTTTTCAGGATCTCCAAAAGAATGCACTGACAATAATTTTAAATTACCTGTGCAATCTAAGGAAAAGGGGAAAAAAACATGATTTGGTGGGCCTTGAGGACTGGAGTTGACCACACCGTGGGGAACGGCATGGTGATGTCAAGCCTACTAGGTCACATGATATGCACTTGAAACAAATCATACACACCGAATTTTGAACATGCTGAAAGCTGAAAACAGGACAAACTAGGCATGAAATGGCTTTGTGGTAAAACCCCATAAATGGGATAAGAAAGAAGTAACAAAACATAAAGTGTGGAAAAAATAAAATGAGTAATAAAATTAAAATAAAGATAAAAAAATGATTGTGCAAACATTACACAAAAAAACCCTACACATATTTTTTATCCCAAAAAAACCAAAAAACCCTTTTGAACTATCTAAAAGGTTATTTTTGGGCCACATGTTTGAAAAAATTCTAGGTCTAAAATTCCCTTGTTGCCCATAGCAAACAATCACAGCGCCCATTTTTATTTCATATGTTTTTTTCCCGGAAAAAAAGAAAGGGCGTTTTGATTGGTTGCTATGGGGGAATAGGGGAATTTTTTGACCAGGGTTTTCTTACATTTTGGCCTTATTGGAAATTAAATTCTGTAAAAAATAATTTTTAAAAAACAAATTTCCAAAAAATTTTTTTTTTATTTTTTTATGGGAAATAAATTTTTTTTTTTATTATGCAGTATCGT
>JAODAL010083854.1:0-11110 GCA_025379985.1 Phyllomedusa bahiana
ATCAGTGTCAAACGGAGTCTGAGGTACCCTTTGACACATCTTCTGACTCCATCATTGATGCAGGCTGTTGCTCCATCCCTCCATATCTGTAGCTCTGCATTCTCAGTTTGACTGCAAAGGCCGAGTTAACACGGCTTATTCACGGCGTAATTGTGGGATGGATTTCGCCCGCAATTACGCCGTGTGCTCAGCAGCGCGGGGGCAGGCAGCTCGCCGGCCCCATAGACATTCATTATCCATGGCGCGTTTTACGCCTTTAAATTTAATTGACATGTCACTTTCTCCCGCTCACTTTATTTCGCGAGTGGGGAGAGGAGAAGAATCCTAGTTCTCTATGAGAACTGTAGAATTACCGTAATGACTGGGATGTTTTTTCAACCCGTAATTCGCGCAGTAGGCGCAAATTACGGCGTGAAATCCGTCCCAAATAAGCCATGTGAACATTGCCTAAGAGTAAGCATAAGCCTACCACAGGCTTACCAGGAAGTCAGTGTTTTTGATATGACATTCATTCTAGCAAGAGAAATATGATTATAAGGGTTTATAATTAGTAAATACCAATAAGAAAAAGAGGATTATTTTTCCCTACTATATATGTGGGTACTGAGCCCTAGTGATGGAAAACCTGGAGGGTCAAATGTTCGGAAGTGGTTAAAGGGAAATTTTGTAACAATTGCTGTTATGATCATGTGCATTTACACTGTTTTATTTGACTATTTAACAATATAAAAAAGGAGTGGCAACACAAAGAATAAAAATAAAATACTTTTTTATTGATATGCATTAAAATAAATTTGAGAAATTGGAAACAAACCCACCCATTTGATTTTTTTACAATGTATTTTTAATGAATATCAATAAAAAAGCATTTTTTTTTTACTTTTGTGTTGGCACTCTTTTGTTTTTTTGTACAATCACAGTGTCTTAACACATACGTAAATGTGATTAATGGTATTTATTGCCCTAATTTTTGTAGGTTTTGCTTATTTAACAATATAATTACATAGTACAGTTGAAAAAAAGACATATGTCCATCAAGTTCAACCAAGTCGGAATAAGATGTGCAAAAAGGGATGGATATAGGTATCTTTGTATCTAGATACAGTGGAGAAAATACGTATTTGATACACTGCCGATTTTGCAAGTTTCCCCACCTACAAAGTATGGAAAAGTCTGTGATTTTTATCATAGGTACACTTCAACTGTGAGAGACAGAATCTAAAAGAAAAATTATGCATTTTATTGCATGAAATAAGTATTTGACCAGCAAGAATTCTGGCTCCCACAGGCCTGTTAGTTTTCATTTAAGAAGCACTCTTGCTCTACACTCATTACCTGTATAAATTGTACTTGTTTGAACCCGTTACCTGTCCACACACTCAATCACACTCCAACCTCTCCACCATGGCCAAAACCAAAGAGATGTCTAAGGACACCAGAGACAAAATTGTAGACCTGCACAAGGCAGGATGGACTACAGGAAAGTAGGGAAACAGCTTGGTGAGAAGGCAACAACTGCTGGTGCATTAATCAGAAAACGGAAGAAACACAAGATGACTGTCAATCTTCCTCGTTCTAGGGCTCCATGCAAGATCTCACCAGATGGAGGCAGGATGATTCTGAGAAAGGTTAGAAATCAGCCCAGAACTAAATGGGAGAACCTGGTCACTGACCTGAATAGAGCTGGGTCCACAGTCTCAAAAATTACCACTGGTAACACACTACGCCGTCATGGATTAAAATCCTGCAGGACACGCAAAGTCCCCCTGCTCATGGCAGCACATGTCAAGGCCCGTATGAAGTTCGGCAATGACCATCTGGATAATCCAGAGGGGCGGGGAGGCATGTGGCCAAATGAGACCAAAATAGAAATTTTTGGTATCAACTCCACTTGCTGTGTTTGGAGGAAGAAAAGGGTGAGTACAACCCCAAGAACACCGTCCTAACCATGAATCATGGGGGTGGAAACCTCATACTTTGGGGGGGCTTTTCTGGAAAGGGGACAGGACGACTGCACCATATTGAAGGAAGGATAGATGGGGCCATGTTTTGCAAGATTTTGGCCAATAACCTTTTTCCCTCAGTAACAGTATTGAAGATGGGTTGTAGCTGGGTATTCCAGCCTGACAATGACCCTGAAACACACAGCCAGGGCAATTAAGGAGTGGCTCCGTAAGAAGCCTTTCAAGATCCTGAAGTGGCCAGCCAGTCTCCAGACCTGAATCCAATCATGAATCTTTGGAGAGAGCTGAAACTCAATGCAGCCCAGCGACAGCCCTGAAACCTGAAAGATGTGGAGAAGATCTATATGGAGGAGTGGGCCAAAATCCCTGCTGAAGTGTGTGCAAACTTGGTCAAGAACTACAGGAAATGTTTGACCTCTGTAATTGTAAATAAAGGTTTCTATACCAAAATATTAAGTTCTGTTTGCCCCTAGAACTGCACATTCTTGAACATTCACATTGCTGAACTGCACATTCCAGATGAGGCCACACCAATCCTTTGTTTTAGAAGTAATATTATGTTCCCTTCCCAAAAGGTTTATGCCTCTTCTAATACATTACAACTCCTGTTTTCCCCCAGAGACAGCTGATGAATTGCATGCTGTTAAGTTTCTGATTTACAAGTAAACCAGATGGTTTTCATAAAAGTGATTCTCCAATTTTTAAAACCCAAAGGACATATGATACGTGCAAATCATTAGTTCCCAGATGAAGAACTTTTCATTTATCCCCATTGAAACTCAATTGGCTAGTGGATGCCCGAACACTGTCCAAATGCCAAGGCTGCTTGCAATTTTTTGCACTTCTTTCATTGATTGCACTACACTACAAAGTTGGTTTTCATCTGCAAAAAGTGCATAATCCATTCTTAAACATTAAAAAACTAAATTAAAAAGAGACCCCGCACTGGGAAAAAAACTTTGGGGGGTACACCACTTTAATGGGAGCCACTCATGTAAAAAATTTACCATATAGTTTTTTTTTTCTTTCATTTTTTTTTTGCTTTTTTCTTTGGGTTTTTTAGTTGTTACAAGTGTCTGCCCGAATTATGGTATTGTACAAGTCTATATTCCAAGACTTAAAGGGGAAAGAAAAATATTGCAAAGGGACAGAATGGCATTTCCCTTAAAATCACTGACCTGTTTTGTCATTAAAAGTTTTAGTTTAAAGTTTAAAGGGGGTTGTGTCATTTTAATGAAAAAATAACTTTAATAATCCTAACAGCAGTGGGTTTAAAAAATGCAAAGTAGTTCTTTAAAATTTCACGTTGTTTATTATTGAGATTACAATTCCCTATTGGGTGAAAGGGATCACTTTTATGTGTCGGTATGACTGCTTTTGGATTCATTGCTCAAAAATCCCTTCTGTTTTTTTTTGTTTTTCTACAACAAAAAATGGGTTTTTGATTTACTGTTGATTCATGAGCAAACTATTCAATTCCCTTAAGTGCTTTTCCATTTGGGGGATTCGAATTTACCAGAATTGAAACCAGAAATGAACCCGGTGACCTTAGGTAACCATTAGAAATTTCTTTTGTCAACCACCCCAAAATTTCACTTCTATGCCACTATAATCATCCTCCCCAGTCCAAACCATTGTCTTTTTCAAACCCCCCACATTGGGAACGGGCTTCCATATCTCCCCCCTTTTCCTACCCTCAACCCGACCTTAAAATCCCCTCTTTCACGCATTAAAACTCTCTCACAAAACTACACAACCCCCTTTTGCTCTTTATCCCACACACACCTCCTTCACACTCTCCCTGTTCTTCTTGCGGGCTGGGACATATCCCCCAACCCCAGGCCGCCTTCTAATCCGGCCACACCCCCCCCCCCCCCCCCCCCCCCCCCCCCCCCCCCCCCCCCCCCCCCCCAACCCCCCCCCCCCCCCTCTTCCCCACTTTTTTTTCACCTGCCCATTACAGACCAGAAGCACATTCTGACTATCAACCCCTTTTATTATATAGCCCATTACCCTCACCAAACGCTATTCCAATATCCCATGTCTGGATGCTCCTCTGGAATTGCGACGTTCTGGTAAAGCAACAAGCCCTTCTCTTAGTCCATGACCTCTTCATCGCCTTGAAACTACCTTTCTTGGCTATTAACTGTAGAAAACGTTGGCTGACACCTTCTGACACAACATCCCATGCTGCACTCTCTTACCGTGCGGTGGCTTCAGGGTTACTCCACATCCCCCGCTGGGGAAGTAAACGCGGGAATGGCGGCGGGTGTTCGGAACTTCTTCTGTCGATACCTGCTATTTTGGTCCCGTTCCCTCCACTACCTTCCCTCACCCCTCCCTCCTTCGACGGTGCACTACGTCCGCATCTACTCCCCCTCCCAACCATCCAGTGGCTGCTTGTGTATTCGTCCCCATAAGGCCCTGCCCACTGCCTTCCTCGTACCCACTTCGCTTCTGGTCCTTCACTTTATCTCCAAACTGAATCACAACACCTTATTATATGGGAGTTTTAAACGTTCCCATCGACACCCCCCTGCTCCTCCTAATAACAAACTCCTGTCACTCTCTCTGTCCTTCGGCCTCACCCAGTGGACCTATGGAGCCACTCATAAAAGATTGGACTCACACTGGGTCTCTATCTTCACCACACCTCTGTCCAATCTATCTAACAATGATCAATCTCTCCTCTATCCATCTCTGACCACAATAGCTGTCACCTTCTCCCCAATTCCATCACACCTGCCCCCCCTTGGGCCCCCAAAATTACACTGATCCCCCGTAGAAATCCCCTAAACTCCTTAACCCTCACACTCTCTCTGATTCTCTTTCTCCCCTTCTCTACAAATAACCTCATTTACTGACCCAGGCGCAGCAACACTTTTCTACAACAAACACAATCACTTCCCACTCTTGACATGGTTCGCCCTCTCACACCACAACAGTACACGCCACAAAACCAACAGACAAACCCTGGCACACAGGACTCACCAAACAGCTGAGGCAGAGCTTCAGAACTTGCCGATATCGGCGCCGGAAAGGGTAGTAAGCCCGCTTCCAACGACAGATCCCGCCTCATTTCAAATCAATCACTGGCATTCTCAATATTTAAATCTTTGCAATTCATCAGCCAAAAGGACTACTTCACACCCTCATATCCTCCCTGTCTCACAACCCCAGACAACTGTTCGAAACCCTTTAACGCCTCACTCCGTTCCAACAGCAACCCTCTCCCCATCTTACTCGCTCAGCAGACGACTTAGCCACTCACTTCCTAATATGATCTATCTCATCAGACAAGAGTCTTCACCCACAGTCCCCTCTGTCTTTCTCTTTTCCTGCAGTGTACCACATTCCACCTCTACTCTGCTCATCACGCACACCCTCCTAACTGCTTCTCTTACTGAGTTGCTCATTTTCATCTTGACAAACCTCTCCTCTTACTGTTCCAAATCCCAAACTCATACCTGTAATCTTGACCCCCATGCCATCTCTCCTCATCCTGACCTTCGTGCTGTTATCATCCAACGCCCTCGACCCATCTCTTCAACGCTATCATTGAACCTCTGGCTTCTTTGCCCTTCATCCTTAACAGGAGCCGTTATACCAATAGCGGACCTATCACTCCCTTCCTTAAGGAAACGATCTCTTGGGTGGGGGGTGGGGGGAAACCCCCTCTGTAATGTCTGTCCATACTATCGCCCATCTCACTGCTTCAATTCACCTCTAAAATCTCCTTCGAACAACAAAGTCCATCTTCAACCTTTCTCTCATCTGATTCACCAACTTCTCTCCTTGACCCACATGCAAATCCTCGGCTTCCGACTCCTATCACTTCTTTCTGATAACCGCCCTAACAAAGTACCCAAACGACTAGCAACTGCCAAAGGCTCAGCCATATTCTGTGCTGTCTTCATCCTAGAACCCTGTTCTCCGCCTTTGACAGCTGTCGACCACACTCACTCCTCATTAAAATTCCTCTCCTCACCTCAGCATCACGGTCTATGGCTCTTTACTGGATATCCTCCTCTAACTAACTGATGGACGTATGTATCGTGTTTCTCGTCTCTCACTCACGCACCACCTCCTCCCCAGGCATCTCTCTTCCGTTGTGCATAAGATGGTGGGTACCCCTGGGGGTCTGTCCGGGGCCCACTTACTCTTTTCCTATCTCACACTAGTGGTCTGGGTAACTAATAGCATCGCATGGGCTTTCAGACCATCTGTCTGCTGAGGACAACCAACTCTACATCTTCAGGCCCAGATGTTCACTTCTCTACTCTCTGCGGATCACTGACTGTCTTTCGTCCATATCTCCTTACTTCTCATCACGATTCTCATGAAGCTAAACGTGGAGAAAACTGGAAGTCATCTTATTTCACCCATCCAACTCCACCCTCACTGATCTCTATGATTCTACAGTAAATGGCTACCACTCTATCACCGATGCTCCAAAAGTCCGCTGCACTTGGGATAACCCTTGACTCCATCTTCTTGTCCTTTCATACCACCACATCCAAACCCTCACATCCACCTGCCGCCTCCACCTGAAAAATATCTCCCGTATCCGTTCTTTCCTTGTAACTCTTCAGGAAAGCAACATAATTGCTGGGTCCCATGCCCTCGTTATCTCTCCGCCTGACTACTGCAACTCCTTCTCTGTGGCCTCCCAGCTAGCACCCTAACTCCCCTCCAATCCATCCTTAAACTCTGCCTGCCCGTCTTGATTACTTCTCTCCTCGCTTACTCCTCTGCCTCTCCCTCTGCCAATCCCTTTACTGGCTTCCATTGCCCAGCGAATCCAGTTTCAAGTTAGAACCTTGACCTACAAGGACTCTCCATAACCATTCGCCTCCATACATTCTCTGCTCTAATATCCAGGTGATCTCCCTCACGCAACCTCCGCTCCTCACAGGACTTCTTCTTCTGCTACTCCCTTTATCAGCTCCTCACACAAACACCGTCTCCAAGAACCCTTTCCCAGTGCTTCCTCCATCACTCTGGAACTCACGTGCCCCAACACCTCAGACTCTCCACACACTCTAACCAGCTTCAAACGGCAACCATGAAACCCATTTCTTCAGGCGTATATGCCTATAACCAACAATAAACACTACCCTGCTGTCACTCTCTATCCAATAACCATGTCTAGCCCCTCTACCTTCTGTCTCTTCCCACCTTCTCGTAGACTGTTAGCCCATCTACGGGCAGGCGACCTCTCTCCTTCGTGTACCTGTTGTTAGTGTAGTAATTTGTTTCCTTGTTTTTGTACTTGTTTGACCTATGTTATGTATGAAACCCGAATGTACAGCGCGTCTGGAACCAAGGGCGCTCAAAAATAAATAATAATAAAATAATAATAATATGTAATAATCAATAATAGGGGTTCAAATATGTGGTAGTTATATATCTATATATGCTTTTAAAATCTCATCATTCTTCTCCTTTAATTTATGTATGTAAAGTTATCTTTGTAATATGTTCAATATACACCTAAAATTATTTTTTTAGCTTTTTTTATTTACACTACAGATGAGCTTCACTCCACTTTATGAAAAGGCTACAATTCATATTTGACAAACCATCCTGAAACATATGGAAGATTTTCTCAGGAAAAAATTGGGAAGAAGAGTTGGCAAGTATCTTGGGCACTATACATGTACAGTTTGCCCTCAAATGGCTCAGAGCTGTGGCATACAACAATCTGCAATGAGAGATGACCTAAAATGTTACTGTACAGGCCGTGCTCCTTACGTATTAGCTGGATTGTAGCTCTTGCGTCAGATTCCAGCCCAGTTGTTTAACCCCCCCCACGTACGAATTACAGAAAATGTTTGACCTACTGTCATTGCCAACAAAGGATATTTATAACATAAGTTTGAGTATTGAAACTTATGTTTTTGACAAATACTTATTTTTCACCATAATTTTCAAATAAAATTTTTTCCAATTTAGACAATTTTTTCTGGGTTTTTTTTTCCCCCCTTTTGGCTCTCTATTTTGATCTACCCTTGATTCAATTACGGGGCCCTCTCTCTTTTTAAGGGGGGGGGAAAACTTTCCAATTGGTGGGTGATAAAAACTTTTTTTCCCCACTGTATAAAGGGAAAGGTTAGCTTTCCTTTTCTGCCCCCCCTCCAAACATTTTTTTATTTGGTTGTGCCAAAACCCCAAAATTTTTAACCCCCCCCTACACCCCATGGGGAGTTTGTACAAAAAATGGGAACAAGTAGAAAAATTGCTGGGAAAATGAGGATTCTAGGGGGATGTTTTACAAGGCTATTTTGGAGGGCGTATTTTGGGGTAAATTGCACTCAATATGCCCTAATTTCGCCCCACAAATAATGTCACTTTTTCCTGGCCTGGAAAGGAATGTCAGTGGGGGGAACGAACTTCTACTTCAAAAAACAGCCTATTGCAGGCGACAGCACCGCACACAGTACTTAGGGATATGTCTGTAATATTCGGGGGAACATACCCAAAAATTTTTTGTGGGCATTTTTCTTTAAGACCAGTCATAGAAGATAAAAGTTGGCTTTCGCCTTTGGGCGAAAGAAAAAAAAAAGTGGAAGGAAAAGTCTGCAAAGCACCTGTGATATCGGGAGTCTTGTTTATATCTGGATAACCTTATTACTCGAGTTAACTAAACCCCCAAAGTAACCGAGGAACCCAATTTTTACCACAAAAAAAATTTATTTTTCCCACCCTAGTATAAACCTAGGTAGGGAAATATCCCAAATAAAGGATGCCCCTTCTTTAAAAAAGCACAGACAGCCATTGCAAAGAGCAGCAACAGAGGACTTGGTGCCACCATGTATAAATGATTGTCCCCAGTAAAATTAGCAACATTACACACACAAACAGCTCTGCTACAGCACTTACACCACAAGCTTTGCCTGCACTTAACACAAACCTCTGTTCAGGCACATTAACACACTCACACGTGCACATTAACCATACGCCCAGCTACATGCAATTCACAATGGCTCTGCTACAACACATTACACCACTCTGCTGAAGGCATTTTTAAACACACACAGCTAGCACTGCACTTACACCAAAAGGATGGGGAATACCAGAGTCTGCTGCAGGCACACTAACCACATAAACAGTTTGCTTCTTCATAGAAGCGGTGTTTTCCAACCAGCCAAAAAAAACCTCAACATGACAATTCACATGCTCCCTTCCTCCGTTGTGCATCATCACGGTCCGGGAAGCAACAGCAGTACATGACTCCCCCCCCCCCCCCCCTCCTGTGACATTTCACAGGTCCGGGAAAGAGACAGAATTTTTGGGTGGGGTGAGTTGTACTTTGATAAAAAGAACTTGTATAACATATACACTTGAATATAAGCCAAGGGAGGCTTTTTCAGCATAAAATGTGCTGAAAAAGTCGGCTTATACTCGAGTATATACAGTATTTGGTCCTTATATAGTGGTATAATTGGCTTTGATGGTCCTGGTATCCTGTGATACGATATGTATGGTATATTTTCTCCATGTATAGGTGTAATATTTGTTAACTGTATGACTATTATTTAGCACTATTACACTGTATTACATAGAGGAGTGCTTTTGAGGATATTAATTTATCAGTACTGATTTCATAATACAGTATACTGCAGAGGTGATGTACAGTATCGATGTTAAATACGTGTAAAATTAGTGACAGGAACATGCTTTTTCATTAAAATACATGAAAAAGTTCACAATGTGCTGTAAAAAATGCTATGTGTATCCAGACATACGGAGCAAAATATAACACATAGGGCCCGTGCCCAGGATATTTTAGGACCCTAGCATTACCCCTGAGTTTTTTGATTTGTTAATGTTCAAACCCCTTTTCCTACATGCTAAACATATTTGTTCATTTCACCATGTGAGGTATTTCATAAACAATAAATGAAACCCTGAGTAGGCAAAGTAGTTAGAAGATGTGATGAATGTGTTTAAGCTTTGAAAGACTGGCATGACAATAAGACACTTAGGTGATGTTTAGCAGTAACATGTGTCATTAAACATGTCATTCAAATGTGTTGAAAATTTCAAAGAGCAATGTAGCACTTAGAACCAGGGAATGACCAGGAAAAGAATGATTATGTAAATGAAATGCATAATTTCAGTGTGTGTCTGGTGGGGGAGGGATTGTTGACTCAGCTGTAACTCCCCCCTCACATTTCCCCCTTCTATCTTAGGGCACAGAGACATGTTGCTGTCGCAATTAACACTATTCAGAATGACACAAATTACACAGCTGAGGAACAAAGTGAAGGGGAGAGAGAAAATGAGAAGGTGGATAGGAGGGGATGGAGAGATGGATGTTAAACAGTATCACACAACGTGGGATACAGAAAGATGTGAAATAAGGGAAATGGAGTGAAAATTGTGTGCAAACGCACGGAAAAGGGCAGGAAATGTAGGCCAAGACCTACTGAAGCTATAAATAGATTTTAGAATTTGTAGTTACAAAGTGATCTCCCGCTGCGACACACGAAAGGGAAAGATTGTCTTTGAATCTGGGATTGGTTTTTCAGAGCAAGGAGACAGGGGTCATGGATTTCTGCAATCCTACTGCAAAAACCCTTTGGCAACCAATAACAAAACAGACAAACAGTCACTGAAATACACAGTCCATTCAATTATTATTATTCATCTTTCAAAAGTATTATATGTTTAGTAGTTCATAGTCATTGCTTGTTACTACAAAGCTAAAACTAATATAAATATATTATGGGCAGTGTTGGACTAGGATGCCTTGGGCCCACCAGTGGAATTAATTCTTAGGGCCCATTCACCAGTTACTGTAGATAACTGCACATAAATCAAAATGTCTCTTGTTTTCTGCTATGCTTCTCTGCCTTTCTCCCTGAAAAGAGCCCTATGCCTGCTTATTCTTAAAAAATTTTACCTTTTCCAGGGGCTCACTATTGTCTGGGGACCCTATTCGAGCTTCCCAATGCTCCACTCTGAACTTGACCAATGGTCAACATCAGGGCCGCCAAATAGGCAGTACAACCCCGGGACTGCTGTACCGGGCCCGGGCGGTCTTGTAAGCCAAGGGGGGCCCCCGCCGCGGGCAACTCCGCCCCCTCTGGGTTCACTGCGGGGCCCCCTTTTTTAATTGTATGCAGGGCCCCTGCGACCGC
>JAODAL010083855.1:0-11109 GCA_025379985.1 Phyllomedusa bahiana
AAAAAATAAAAATAAAAAACTCTAAAGGATTATATTATAATATTTTCTTCACCCTCCCCCCAAAAAAACAGATTTAAAATCAATCAAAAAGTAATGTCCCACCCAAAATGGAACCAATAAAAATGTGAACTCTTCGTGAAAAAAACAAACCCCTACACAGCTCTGTACACAGAAAAATAGAGAAGTTATGGGTCTTAGACTAAGGCAATGCAAAAATGTGTTTTCTTTTTGAATAAAAGTGTTTTTGTTGTGTAAATGTAGTAAAACATTTAAAAAAATATATAAATAGTATATGGTAATACTGTAATCGTATTGCCCTGCTGAGTAAAGCTAGCCTCATTTATACCGCATGGTGACCTCTGTAAAAAATAAAAATAAAAAACACTACCAGGATTGCTGTATTTTATTCATCCCGCCTCCCAAAAACCTTGAAGAAAGCGACCATATGAACCCAAGAATGATACCAATGAAAACTTTTCATCATCCTGTAAAAACAAGTCCTTGTATTGCTCCTTATACTGAAAAATAAAAAAAGTTATGGCTGTCAGACTGATGACATAAAAACGGAATTTTTAGAAACACATTTCTATTGTGCAAAAGTAATAAAACATATAGAAACTATATAAAATTTATGTTGTTATATTTGTACGGACCCACATAGTAGAGTTATGTAGGCTCCTCAAAGCCACATCGGAACTGGATTGGTCTGTAGAAAAAGCTACATTGCAAATTTTCTTTAAAATGTGAAAAATTACTACTAAATGTACATGCCCCCTAATGTCATAAAAATAAAGACATTTAATAAATTATGCCAACGTACAGTAGACAAATGGTAAATGCTAGATTTAAACTATTTTGTGTGGTATAACTATGTCTCATTTGTGAGCTTTAAAAATGGAAAATTGTTAAAAATTTTCACAACATTTTGATATTTTTCACAAAAACCAAGGGTTGTATGATACAAAATTTATTACTAATTTAAAGCACAGTGTTTCATGAGGAAACACGTCAAATTTCAGAAATAGGACTCTATCAGGAAGTCCAAAACTGGCTGCGTCCTTAAAGAGAATCTGTCACATAGGTTATGCCCCCCTTGCTGAGAACAGCACAAGCTAGTGTCAGAAATGCTGTTTCCAGTGTTGTGTCCCTTATTCTGTAAGGTGAAGCAGTTTTAGAGCATTTAATGCTCAAATCTGCAGTTTTCAGCCAGAAAAAGAGTCCAGCTTATTCATGAGCAGATGTTAACCCCGACCACCCAAGGCTAGCCCCACCCACATGGGAGTTACTCACATGTTTCTACCTATTCAAATAGGTTAATCAGTTATGAGGTGGGCGAGGCTAGCCTCAGATGGGCGGGTATGAATTAAACTCTTTTCTGGCATTAAGAGCATTAAATACTCTAAAACTACAGCATGTTAAAGAATAAGGGACACAGTTCTGGAAACAGCAGGTCTGTCACTAGCTTGTGCTGTCCTCAGCAAAGAGAGCATAAAACAAATGTAAAGGTTTTCATTGAGGGTTAAAAAAAACCAGTTTTTTTTCCCATAAATATAAATTTAAATTTTCAACTTTTAAAATTCTGAATTGTCCCAAGGTATAAAACACATCACCTGGAAAATTCCCTTTCTTCTTGTCATTGGACATGCCCCATTTGACATTTTTAGTTTATTTTTCATTTCCATAGGAAAACCACTAAAAATTTTTCAGCATTGTGTTATGGGGATTCCAAGTAATTTGTAATAACAGCCCTGTAAAGGATGCTGACAGGTATTCAAAAAAATGTATCTTCAGTAATCAAAAAAGGTTTTAAAACCCCATCCCAGAAGACCCTGACTATATATAAAAAAGGGGAAAAAGAAAGATTTCTAGCAAAATTGCAGCAACCAAAAAAAATTTTTCTAATACTTTTTAAAAACCACGCTGAAACAAACATTTTGGGGCAAATTTAAAATCCATAAGGGGAAAAAAAAGAAAAAAAAGAAACCACTGGTTTCAGGGTTTGGGTTTTCAAACCCCTTTCTCTTAGATAATTTCTTCCGGTCACCCGAAAACTTTATATAACTAGTCAAAAATAATGACGACAATAATCTCCATAGGGAAAATGTAAATAAAAAACCCCACTTGAATAAAAAAGACCAACATACACAGTGTACCTATGCTCACATCTAAAACGTCCATCAAAAGGTCGTGTAAAATTACATCATAGACTTTCTTTACAAACTATTTATGACCTAGGAATGCAAAATCGCTCCATTTCTCCTATAATTACACCAGCTGATGCGATATTGTGACACTGTCCTAATTTCCCTGACTGGCAGTGCTTTATGAGAATGCGCACATGTGCAATAATGAAAGGCACCTAATAATAAAGGAGTGTGAATAGCAGAAAGCACCTGAAATCTCTCTAAAATGGTACAGATGTGCTCCTCTGGGTGGCCTATAGCGCTTTTTATGGCTGCTAGTTATGCCCATTGTCTTTGAGCTCTGTCTTACCGCGAAATTTGAGGGAGGTTGGAGCTCTCATATCTCCTCTTCTTCATAGCCCTTATAACCAGTCTTCAGACAGTTTGATACTTGCACTATATAATAATTATTATTTGCTGGACAAATTTTTTTTTTATAGTGTCTTTCTTTATCTATCTTAACTATATTTTATTTTTTTCTGGTGGCTGAGCCAATCAATTTATGTCTATATTTAAAAGCATAAAGTCAACCATGCATTACATGACATTATTACTTGGTAGGAACGATAAACCCACAACTCTTTTTCTCCCCAGGGCGACCTAAAACAAAGCCTCTTTGGCCCATTGACTGTTGTGACCTGTGTTGGCCTGACAACTAATATTTTTGTATATTTCCTTTATATATTTTTACATTTAATTCTGGTAGGTTTAGATACCAATTGTTTTATATTGATGAGTTTATGAACAGCGTATAGTTAACTATGGCTTTTATATATATAAGTAAATATATCTTATTTTACACTCACTATACGTAACGGCTCCACTTTATGTAGGTACAACCAGCTAGAACTGGTGACCCCCTTGTTTTGCCTTCAGTTACTGCCTCAAGGTTCTTTCGTGGCACTAATTTCCACAAGGTGTTGTCAACTGATCTCAAATTGCGAGTACCAAGGGGGCGCTCCAAAGAGTGCCAAGACAAAGATATTCCCCAACATCTCTACACAACCACCACCAGCTCTGAACCGTTGATACAATAGCAGGATGGATCCATAGCTTTCCATCGTTGTTGACGACAAATTCTGAACCTACACATTCCGAATGTCGCAGCAGAAATCGACTAGACTCCATCAGACCTAGGCATACTTTTCCAATCTTCTACTGTCCACTTTCGATGAGCTAGGGGCAAATTGGACGTGCCCCCATCCTCCCCCCCCCCCCCCCCCCCTGGCCCCCACCCTCCCCCCACCACCTCGCCCCCCCTCAGTTTCCTGTTCTAGCTAGAAAGGACAGTGGCACCCGGTAGTGGTCGTATCAGCTGCTGGTTCTAGCCCACTCGCCTCAAAGTTTCGCCGTACTGTGCAGTCAGAGATCCATTCTGCCTAAACCTGGTTTGTAACGGTGGCTATTTGAGTCACTGTTGCCCTTTCTATCATCTCGAACTCCAGTCTAGCCCATTCTCCATTATGCACCTCTGGCATCAACAAAGGCATTTCGACGCCCACAGGACTGCCAGCTCAACTGGATGTTTTTTCTTAGTTCGGTTGAGTCCATTTCTCTGGTCTAAAACCCTAGAGATGGTTGTGCGTGAAAATCCCAGAGAGATCAGCAGTTCTCTGAATTACTCAGTACAGCCCTTCTGCCATATACAGACCATACGGCCCAAACAACCCGTTTTTCAAGGTCACTCAATCAACGAGCGACCTTTCTTCCCCATACTGAATGCCTCGGTTTGAATCAGGTAGATTGACAGAATTTAAAACTTGGCACCATGTCTACATTGCCTAAATGCACAGAGTTTGCCGCCATGTGCGATTGGCTGATTAGAAAATTAAGACTGTTAACGAGCAGTTGGACAGGACTGTACCTCGAATACATAGTGGGCCGGTGACACTTATGTTACCTACTTTTTTTTTATACACTTTAAAGTATCTTTGTCCCCTTTTCTTATTCTTATATATTCACTATTTATTTTTCTATATTTAATATTTCTGAGGTGGCATGCATGATAAGATATTTTTGTGGATATACACTTAATAGAACACTTATGTTTAACGGATGGCATGATACTCTATGCATACGATTGTGCAATCAAGCACCATTTTGTTCACATCACAACCCTAGGACAGGTATCTCTGAATTCCTATCGTTCGCTGAGTTGATTAGTGATGCTTACACTCCCTTATAAAGTGAAGAAATCAGGGGTACTTTAGAGGGCCTACAGAGTATATCTTCAGTGGCCGAGGGACATGAGTGCATGTTTTGGTGCCACAGGCATGTACAGCCAATGGCGCCCACCCTCCACTCACCGAAAAAAAAATTATCATTTCAACTACCCCCACAACTAATCCTCTCTCTTGCCCTATGCCGAGGCCCTCTCCCGCCGCTACTTCCAGATTCCTCACTCACCACCCCTGCATCCAAGTTCTTTCATCTCCACAGCCCCCCTGCACCACTGTGAGTCTCCTGCATCTCAGTTTTACTCCTCCCTCCCCCCCAGGATCACCAGTTACATCTCTCCCCGCTCGCCGAACAAGTAACTCTGTCTTCCCCATCTGCACGAGCTCCTGTCCCTTGCACATCACGTACATACTTCGAAATATCCCACTTAGTAACTTTCTTACTCTTAGTTAATACCGGCGCTCAGGGGCGTTGCTAGTGGTCCTAAAAACATCGGAGCCTTGGCCCCTCTGATGGTTACACTATTTCTGCTCAGGTAGCGGCTGGTTCACACGGAAATTTTTCACAGCTCACAAGTACTTGTTGAAGCTGCAGCATTGTATTGTTACAAAGACAAAAAACTTCTGTTCCTGTCACTAATATTCTGCGGCTATTCCACTTAGATCCCAAGTTCAGTTAACCTATCAGCAGTCTACACCACTGTACATGATAAAGTCAGTGATGACAAATAGCTTTTTCAGAAGTGCTCACCTACTCATGAACAATGTAATAACCACCAAATAACATTCACAAATAATAATCACACCTATACAATGGGAGCAAATAAATCCAGATGTTGACTGTTACTATAAAAACACAACTCTACAAAGCCGCGCAGGGAGAGAACCCAAATACTATTACTTACTTAAGGATCAAAACTTCCGTGCCGGTTTATTTCATTCAGTAAAACCCTCTACTGTCCACAGAGAAGAATCAGCGCTGGACTATAAGGATCACACAATAATCCTTGCCCACGACCCTGACTCGAACCACGTCGAGCACCTTCCCACAATGGACTATCAGTTGTCCACAGGCTCTGAGAAGACAAATATAATACCTTGAGCAAACAGATGAACCATATAGTCTGGTAGATACTAGCCACTATGTTAGAGCTACTGGCATGAGACTAGTATTATTATCCTCTATAAACATGAATATATATAGAGGTAATACTAGTTTTATGATAGGCTCAGACAGACTAGTATATTTTACGCGGGTACACTATCAGTGACCATACAAGTGCGTAGGTATACTAACGATTGTATGTCGATGTCTCAGCAGAAAAATTAAGTGATTACACTGCGCAGCTTACGATTTCTTCAGTGACATATCGAGACAGGAGATGCATTTTCTGACTCGGAAGATCGTTCCCTTTTGCCCTTTTCTTACTCCATCCGATCCCCACCTATCATGCTGACATTTTCTACCCAGCCATACTCATCTACTGCACGATTTGGAACACAAATATCTAGAATCCTCCCAACATGTTCCAGCAACATTCCGCATACTATAGGTTATAAGTCCCTTCAGGTTTAGACAGGTATATATGTCCCACATCAGATAGAGGAAGCTATATAGGTACCTGCAGTTAGACCGATATATTAGTGTCCCCTCAATTAAGGCATGGTGTGTATCTATAAGGTCCGCATCAAGTTAGGCAGTATTATAGATATGCCCTCTACATTCAGGCAGGTTATATATATTTCGTAACCCTTAGACAAACGTCATATAACATAAATATAGGGTCACAGCAGGCAGGTATATAGTGGGTCCTCATTGCATCAGGTATATAGTGTACACACAGGGCAGGTAAATTGATATAATGCGGAATCACGATCTCATAGGCAGGTAATTAGGGCACTCAGCTTAGCAGGTAAATAGGGCGGCACTCAGAGCAACGGGTATATAGATGGCACTCAGACAGGTATATGATAAAATAGAGTAGGCCCCTGCAGGCAGGATATATCAGGTGGCCACTCTAGTCAGGAAATATAGGGGGGCACACAGCAGATATTAGACATATCAAGTAGAAGGCACTCAAGCAGCGACTTAGGGGCTAGCTCAGGTGCGCGGTATATAATATATACCGGGGCCCTCAGGAGGGGTATATAAGGGACAGACAGGGCAAGGTATAATATGAATATAGGGTACTACAGGGACAGGTATATAGATAGTAGGGGGCACTCAGGACAGGTATAATAGTGAGACACTCCAGGCAGGTAAATAGATAACTAATCGATGTGAGGAGAACACTCGAGGCAGCATATAGATATAGTGGAGGCACTCAGCGGCAAATAGATAAGAGGCAACTCAGGCAGGTATACTATGATAATACGGGGCATCTCAGAATAGGTATTAATAATTTCGAACTCATGCAGGAGTAAAAATAACAACATTAAAACTCACCTTTACCTTGCATACCCGGTCACGTGCTCACAGACGCTTACCTCTTCAGGCGGACCAACTGAGGAAGATAATGATGTCACATGGATCGATCAGCGCCGGGACCGCTCCTATCCTGGCAGCGCTCCTCGGGTGCACTAGCTATGTACGGTCTGTGCGGATCTCGAGTACAGTATGGCAAAGCATCGATGAATGACAGCTCACTTCATCGCTGACACTGCCAGACTTAGCGCCCCCGGTCGGGCCTATAGGAGCTACGCGCGGGTCGTCAGCGCCAAAGAGGACACCCGACGGGCCCCGACTGTGTCAAGACAACGTTGTTCTGCAGAGGTGGAGCAGGGCGTAGCGCGTTCTAGAGCTCCAAGCGGAGACACACAATACAGCGCTACAAAGGAGGCTGCCGGGCGCTCACACGTGCATGGCAGCGGAGCTAGGAGCCTGGCGAGGTTCGGAGCCCCTGTCTGCAACCCTTAGCGCCTTACCCCACGATCACGGCCTCTGCAGTAATAATTTGACATGTAAGCTTCTCGAGCAGTGTAGTCTTTATCAACAAGCTCTCATCAAATATATCAAACAGAAACCCAGTAAGGTGTGACATGTAATTTTTTGGATGCTATAGAACGACCAAACTTTACAAGCGCATAATACATAGTGTATACAATGACGCCTGATTTATGAAACCTTGTTAAACGCCCTCTTACTGAGCGGACGCCATAAATCAGTCGCATCTACGTCGCAAAATTACACTATTCCCTCTCTCAGCTGCAAACCACTTTTGAAATGAGTTTTACCCAGTTCCAGCAGTATTGATGCGCCTAGGGATTGCCGTAACTCATAGGAAGCTATTAATCTATAGCCCATATGACGTTCTAGTCGTGCCCCACCTCCGTTTGCGCACTTTTTAATGCACCTGACATTGGGCGATTTCTAAAACTATTGTGAACGGCTGCAGCTAGATGTCGGGCTGAATCTATACGACATTCTGGATGCAGCCCTCGTATCATACATTCCGGTCCATCTAGATCCTACTAACAAAGGTATCGCCTGAATTTCCGTCAACTCATCCACTGCTTTCTAGTTAATCACGGTACAACACTATATTAATATCAAACCAATTTTGAACATTTATTCTTTTATGCAGGCTGTCCTTCACAAAATAACCTGGGGGGTTGAGAGTCTCATTCATTTAAAGCCATATAATGGCACTGCAGTGTAGAGCTAAGTCACACACTCTATATAAAAATTGCAAGCTGTCATCGAAAAACACACAAGCTAAGAGTGATAATATGGTCCCCCACCCACTTTTACTTCTTTATTCTAATAAGTCTTATAAATAAAAGAAAAGTTAGGTAGAAGACTTTTAAAGTTAACTATTTGTAACTCCCTTACCGCAGTGGACGTATGCGCAGTAATGTCCTAAAATGACTGAGGTAAGTGCTCTTGATAGGCTGCTAATTGCAGCCGCAACTGCAACCATTCTTCACTAAATTCCGATTAGCGGCGATACCCTTGTGGCGCAGATCTTCTTGTGTCCAGAACGGTGAATAAGGCAGCTGGAAGCCTTTTGAAGAGGCTTTCCATCCGAGCCCACCGTGCAATGTTTTCCACTATCTCTACTTCCCACCCCAGACAGGACAAGTGGGAGAAACCCGCCATATTGGTACAATCCCTAATGCAATTGTCTATAATAGTATTAGGCTGTATAAATTACTGCGCCATCAAGGTGGTGCGAAGGCAACCAAGAGGAGGACTCAGAGTTCAATAACAAAAAAATTCTAAATAAAAAGTGCGAAAACAGAAATAACAAAACTTAAAAGTTACACATCTCCCGTTTCGGCATTTTACAAAATAAAAAAAAACAATAATAAAAAAGTCACACATATTTGGTATCGCCGCGTCCACAAAGAATGGCGCCTCACTCAAGTCCGTAAGTGTTAGTACAAAAAAGTTATTGATCACAGAAAATTGGTGCGCGAGAGCGGCAAATTTCACGAAATAGAAAATGTTTAGAATTTTTTACGGTAGCCCAAAAAGCTTACACGGTCAAACGGCTTTACAGCATTCGTTTGGTATTGCCGATGCGTATCAACTCTGTAAATAAGACAACACTGTTTTACAAAGACATTTGAAACGCCGTACAAAGAGCAAACAACAAGACATATGCTCCACTACTCGCACACAATCCTGCTCAAGTAAGTTTTTTTTTCACATTTTGCCCCAACATTAGTAATTCTTTTATTGCGGTTCCCAGTATAATTCATTAATTGGTAGGATGAATGAGATCCATTAGAAAGTACATCTGTCCTGCAAAATAACAAAGACCCTCATATGTTCCATTGTAGGTGCGAAAAATGAAAAAATGAGTTATGAGGCTCTGGAAGGCGATGGAGGAAAAATCGAACGTCATAAAAAAGAAAAAAATACACTCGCATTAAGGGGCGTAATAAGGCGATTGTCCAGCCACGTACTAGGTTCTGCCTCGATCTTAACATTGGACATGAGTAGACACTGCTGCAGGCTGCTAACAATGCAATTAGTAATTCCCTGCATGAGAGCATTTTCTATGCAAATAAATACACTAATATATATCCAAAAGAAAATTTATTGTAGATACAAAATAGGAACCGATGATAGTGGCAACTGTGGCTGAGTCACAGTATCTTTTTTTTCAATACCCCAACAGATATTTTTAAACGTGGGAAAAAGACGGGGGTTTAAATTACAAAAAATTGGGGAAAAAACGGGGGGGGCAAAAAAAAAAATGGGTTTGGCATGACAGTTGACGTGTCAGAAAACTGCCCCTGCCCATTTAGGCAGCCCCTTCTCACTATGCAGGTATCAGAGGGGCAGGTGGGTTTAAAAGAATCCTTTTAGAATGAAAGCCTTGCTCCTTTAAATTTTTCCTTTTTAAAAAAAAGTAAAACTTCAAAATTTTTAGTAGTGTCAAAGTTTTTTTTCCAGCTCACTTTTTACTGTAAACTTAATTTTTTTTTCTTTATAGATACCAGAGAAGAGGGTGCATGTTAGGGGCCCTCCCCTAATAGTACTTTGGTGGAATATTGCCAGTAAATTTTACCTTTCGTTAAAAAATTTTTTACCAAAAATTTTTTTTGTGAAACCTGCATTTTTGGGGGGTTTTTGTTGCCCGAGTCAAGGGTTTATCAAATTAAATTTTGGGGGTCTTTTGCCCGCACCTTTGGAGAAGTGGTCTTTCCCGGGTTTAACAACACCCCTTTTAAATTTTTTTTGTAAAGCCCGTTAAAATTTTTTTAAATTAATACTGGGAATCAAATATGTGATGATTTAGAGGATGAAAAAACTTGCTCTTCAGCAACCCGAGGGAAAACAGGGGGAAACGGTAGTCTGGAAAAACACGAAACTACTGATGAGGCCAAACCAACTTTATTGCCTTGGGAGGGGCCCCACAGGGGCCAAAAAGTTTTGGGCAAATATGTTTAATTTTTACCTGTATTGGGGTGGGATTAAATGTTTTACGTTGTCTGTTTTTTGTACAAAAGGGTGGAATTTCACCTTTTTAAGCATTTTCTTACTTATTCCTTACTTTTTCTCATGATTTCATGTTGTTTGATTCGTGTGGGTTGGCCCTTGTGGGTAAAAACTTTTTAGGTCACCCAGATGTGGGATCAGTACTAAAAACCCCCTTTATTTTGGGATAATTCCTTTTCCCTGTTAGAGGGGGTGGTAGCGATGTCCTTGCACCCATTAAAATTTGGGTTTGCACTCTTATTTTGGGTTTTTTTCGGGACAGTTAAAATTTTGTTTGCATTTTTTGGTGGTGACAGCCCCTTCACAACATTTGTTATTCAAAAACTGCCCTGGGAATTTTTTAATTGACCCCAAAATTTTTGGATATGATTTTTAGGCCCATTAAATGTATTTTTTCCCACCATCACTTAACCATGGATGAAGCAGAAGGGCAGTTCCTAGACACCATAGTCAAATGACACAGTGTCACTAAAAAACATTTCGCCCCTACACTGCACTGGCAACAACGCATAGGAATAAGTAAGGTTTAAAATAAAATTTGGGAAAAGTGTTGGGAAATGGTTTGTAATTTTTTTGCCATTTTTTAACCCAATATGTAAAAAATTGGAGACGAAATTTCATAGGTAGTAACAGACTGTTCTTTGAGGTGTACAAAGGTTGGGCGAATTTTTTTTGGCCTTTTTGAATACTCTTAGATGCTTTGTGGTTTTTCACTTTTCTGTTACTCTCTTACTGCTTTACTTTTATTATAAAATACAAAATGTATGTTTATATAGTGAAAAAAACCCAAAAAAAAATG
>JAODAL010083856.1:0-11109 GCA_025379985.1 Phyllomedusa bahiana
TAGTCTTTTGGGGAGCACTTTTACGGTTTGGGACACAATAGGGTAATTACAGTGGGTACGGAAAGTATTCAGACTCCTTTAAATTTTTCAATCTTTGTTTCATTGCAGCCATTTGTTAAGACCAAAAAAGTTAATTTTTTTTGCTCATTATTGTACACCCTGCATCCCATCTTGAAAGAAAAAAAAACAGAAATGTAGAAATGTTTGCAAATTTATTAACCCCTTAAGGACCCAGCCAGTTTTGACCTTCCTGACACAGCCCTATTTTTGAAATCTGACATGTGTCACTTTATGTGAGAATAACTTTTTGACACTTTTACCTATCCATGTGATTCAGAATGTTTTCTCGTGACACATTGTGCTTTAAGTTAGTAAGAAAATTTTATCCATACAATCCTTGTTTGTTTGTGAAAAATTTCAAAATGTCATGACAATTTTGAAAAATCTGTGATTTTGAAAGTTCCAAAATTTCTGCGTGCAAGACAGATAATTATTCACCACAAAATAGTTTATAACTAGCATCTACCATATGTCCACTATAGGTTGGCATCATTTTTTAAATGTCTTTTTTATGACATTAGAGGGCTTAGAAATTTAGTAGCAATTTCTCAAATTTCAATAATATTTGCAATATACATTTTTTTAGGGACCATTCCAGTTCTGACATGGCTTTGAGAGGCCTGTATGTTTGATACCCCCATAAATGATGCCTTCTAAGAAACTAGACCCCTTGAAGTATTTACAACAGTGTTTAGGAAGTTTGTTAACCCTTTAGGTATTTCACAGATTTTGAAGCAAAGTGGAGGTGAAATTTCAAAATTTCATTATTTTTCCAGATTTTCAATATTTATCCATTATTCACTGGAATACGGTAAAAGTGACTAGGTAAATGAAAAGTAATATCATTTCCCCCAGGTCTGCCGTTTTTAGAAATATCCCATATGTGGCCCTAGTGCATTATTTGGCTCAACCATAATCCCCAGAATAGGAGGAGCACCTACTGGACTTTGGAGTCTCATTTTCAATGCAATTTTATTTAGGCGCCATTTCAGATTTGAGGAGGCCCTAAGGTGCTAAAACTTAATAAACACCCCTAAAAAAGACCCCATATTGGAAACGACACCCCTTAAGGTATATATACAGGTGTGTAGTGAGTATATCAACCCCACAGGTGATTCACAATTTTTTATTAGCATTAGGATGTGAAAACAAAAATATTTTTTTCCAATAATCTGCAATTTAAGCTTAAAATGTTTCAAATTTACAAGGGATCCTGGAAAAAAGAACCCCAAAACTTTGTTAAGCAAGTTCTTCCAAGTTCGGCAATACTTTACATGTGGGTGTAAACTGCTGTATGGGCGCATGGCAGGGCGTACAAGGGAGGGAGTGCTATTTGGCTTTTGGAACGCAGATTTTGGTGGGGCCATGTCGCATCTGCAAAGCCCCCAAAGTACCAGAACAGGTGAAACCTTTCATAAGTCGCCCCATTTTAGATTCAACACCCCTCATGGATCTCACATAGGGGTGTATTGTGCATTTTGGGCACACAGGTGTTCTATCTTTTTTTTAGCATTGGGCCATTAAAATGGAGGGGAAAAACGCAGTTCCACTATTGTTTTTTTGGGCTTCAATTTTACAGCATTCGCCGTGCAGTGTAAATGACATGATAACTTTACTATGGGGGTCGGTACAATTGCAATGGTATAAATTTTATATAGTTTTTTTATGTTTTATTACTTTTACACAATAGAAATAGGTCTATAAAAAATTGTGTTTTTATGTTGTCCTATTCTGACAGTCATAACATTTTTTATTTTGCTGTGTGCAGAGCTGTGTAGGGCCTTGTTTTTTGCGGCGTGAATTGATGCTTTTATTGGTACCATTATGGGGTGCATACAACACTTTGTTCACTTTTTATTAAGGTTTTTGTGAGGCATTTTGAACAAAATACAGCAATACTGGTAGTGTTTTTTATTTTTATTTTTTTATAGAGGTCACTCTGAGTTAGATATGACATGCTAGCTTTAATCAGCAGGTCAATACAATTACAGAAATACTCAATTTGTATATTTGTTTATTTTTTACTGCTTTTATACGATAAAAACACTTTTATTCAAACAGGAAAACACATTTTTGCATCGCCATAGTCTGAAATCCATAACTTTTTATTTTTCTGTGTATGGAGGTGTGTACAGGCTTGTTTTTTTGTGGAATGAGTTAACGTTTTTTTTTAGTATCATTTTTGGGGGACAAGCATTTTTGATCAGTTTTAAATCCGTTTTTTGGAAGGCAGAGTGAAGAAAATACTGCAATCCTAGTAGTGTTTTATTATTTTTATTTTTAACATCTCTCACTGTGCAGTATCAGTAATAAGTTTAGCTTTACTCTGTGGGTGATACAATTACGGCGATACACAATTTATATAGTTTTTTTATGTTGAAGCAATTTAAAAAAAAAAAAAGTGTTTTAGTGTGTAAAAGAATATTAATGCATTGCTATCTTCTGAGAGCCATAACTTTTTATTTTTCCATATAAAAAGCTGTATAAAGGATTTTTTTTTTGCGGGATGAACTGACATTTTAATTGGTACAACGTTGGCTTTTATAGGAGTTTTTTTATTTTATTCCATTTTATGTGCTGCGGGATGAATAAAAATCTTAATTCTGTGATTGTTTTTTTTTTTTGTTTTTTTAAACAGCATTCACCGTGCGGGTTAATTAACATGACTTATTTATAGGGCATGCGGCGATACCAAATATGTGCACTTTACTTATTTTTTTATCTTTTTTGGGGCGATTGGCGTTTGTAAAGGGGAAAAGGGCGGTGTATGGGTTTTTATTTTATTTTTCGTGTTTGTGTTTTACTTGTTTTATACTTTTTTCACTTTTTTTTACTTTTCACATTTTTTTTTACTTTTCCCCATAGGGGATTTGAATGAGAGATCTTTAGATCTCTCATTCAATAGGAATCAATGCACAGCTTGTTGCTGTGCACTGGTTCCTATGGTAACTGTCAGTCATGATGCCGGGCCATGCCCACAGGGCACAGCCGGGCATCGTGATGTCACAGACAACCCGGAAGGCATTCTATGCCCTCCGTGCTGTCTGTCAGCACACAGCAGCCGCACGATCGTGCGCTGCTGTCGCCGACAGAGACGCAGGAGGAGTGATCTCCTCCTACATCTCTCTTAGTTATTGCGACCCAATGGTCGCGATAATTAAGGGGTTAACCGGCACCCCTCGGAGTGATCGCGGGTCGGGGCCGACGCTGCAGGATGTCAGCTGTAATATACAGCTGACACCCCGCGGCGATCGCGCGAACTCTGCTTTAGAGTTTGCGCGATCCTCAGGACGTATGCATACGTCCAGGTGCGTTAACCCCCAAACGACCTGGATGTATGGATACGCCCAAGGTCGATAAGGGGTTAAACAAGAAAAACTGAAATATCACATGGTAATAAGTATTCAGACCCTTTGCTATGGTACTCATATTTAACTCACATGCTGTCCATTTCCTTCTGAACTTCCCTCATTGGAGTCCAGCTATGTTTAATTAAACTGATTGAACTTTATTAGAAAAGGCACACACCTGTCTATATAAGACCTTACAGCATATTGGAGCACATGAGAATCATGAGGTCTAAGGAACTGCCTAAGGAGTTCAGAGACAGAATTGTGGCAAGGCACAGATCTGGCCAAGGTTACAAAAGAATTTCTGCAGCACTCAAGATTCCTAAGAGTACAATGGCCTCCATAATCCTAACATGGAAGAAATTTGGAATGACCACCACTCTTCCTCGACCTGGCCATCCAGCCAAACTAAGCAATCATGGGAGAAGTGAAACATGGTTGTGGCAAGATCATGCTATGGGGGTGTTTTTTAGCTGCAGGGACAGGACAACTGGTTGAAGGAAAGATGAATGCGGCCAAGTACAGATATATCCTGGATGAAAACCTCTTCCAGAGTGCTCTGGACCTAAAGCTGGACCGAAGGTTTATCTTCCAACAAGACAATGACCATAAGCCCACAGCTAAAATAATAAAGCAGTGGCTTCAGAACAACTCCGTGACCATTCTTGACTGGCCCAGCCAGAGCCCTGACCTAAACCCAATTGAGCATCTCTGGAAAAATAAAAAAAAGCTGTCCACCAACGTTTACTAATCCAAAACCCGAGGGAACTGGAGAGGATCTGCAAGGAAGAATGGCAGAGGATCTCCAAATCCAGGTGTGAAAACTTGTTGCATCATTTCCAAGAAGACTCATGGCTGTACTAGCTCAAAAGGGTGCTTCTACTAAATACTGAGCAAAGGGTCTGAATACTTAAGACCATGTGATATTTCAGTTTTCTTGTTTTTAAAAAATTTGCAAACATGTTACATTTCTGCTTTTTTTTCTTTCAAGATGGGTTAAAGGTTACATTAATAGCAAAAAAAAATTTTTTTTGATTTTACCAAATGACTGCAATAAAACAAAGAGTAAAAAATTTAAAGGGTCTAAATACTTTCCATCCCCCCTTTAAATTAACTTTTGGGGTGTTATAGATGGGGGAAGATTATATAGAGAGGGGAAATTGGTAGAGAAGTGCTGATAAAGTGAGGAGTCTAAGATGTTTGTTTTGTAAATTCTACAGTGAAGTCATGGCTGGGAGAATCGATTATATGTCTGCCTGTGTACAATTTGTATTCATCTCTGTATGGTCACTATATGCCGGTAATATTGGTATAATGGTTTATATTCAGTAATGGTATGTTGCATTATTCAGTCATTATGTGGTGGTGATACGTGATCATGGTGTGATGGAATTATTCAGTCACTATATGATGGTGATATGTGGTCATGATGTAACAGCATTATTTAGTCACAATGTGGTGGTGATATGTGACAGTATTATTCCGTCACTATGTAGTGGTGATATGTGGTTATGGTGTGGTGGTATTAATCAGGCACTATTTGGTGGTGATTTGTGGTCATGGTGTGGTGGTATTTGGTAACTATGTGATGGTCATATATGATCATGGTGTGGAGGTATTATTCGGTCACTATGTAATAGTGATACGTGGTCATGGTGTGGAGGTATTATTCGGTCACTGTGTGATGGTGATATGTGGTCATGATGTACTGGTATTTGACCACTGTGTTGTGCTGATATGTAGTCATGGTGTGGCAGCATTATTCTGTCACTATCTGGTAGTGATATGTGGTCATGGTGTGGCAATATTATTCCATCACATTGTGCTGGTGATATATGACATTGGTACTATTAGCTTTGGGATTCTGGTTTCTGTAGCAGTGTTATTTGGTAACTGTATGACTATTATTTAGTAGTTTTATACACAGCACATTGTGTTAAAGTTTTTTGTATATTTTGGCTTTGGTTGATGGTGATACACTGTGTCGCAGGATGGTGCATTATGTTAAGGGGAGGACAAATTTCTTTCTCGAGTGAAATTTAGCCTAGGAACGGCCTTGTGTATATGCTTATGTAGATGTGGATACTTCACCATGAAGGAGAGAGTTGGAGGTAGTATAAGTGAACCCAGTGTTTCTTGAGTAACTTTCTGATAGAAATAGCTGAAGTCAGCTCACTCAACCAATTAGTGCAGTTCAGTAGATGGAGCTCAGTGAGGAGAAAGCCAAATCCTCTATTTTCAATTGGGTAAAGATGAACCAGCTGCACATCAGGACCGCATACATGAAAACATTGTAGGGAGGATGTGTTGCTACACCATGTGGGATATGCCCTGCTTGTAATATTTTAAACTGCTTCACTAAAGGAGACGTTTTAACATATATGCGGTCCAGATGGGCAGCTTGTTCACCTATTCCCTTTCTGATATATTATTTCCAAGGGAGAAACATCCCCTGGCTGCGCACACCATCAATCATTTTTAAAAAGAGCCTGCATGGACTATGTTCAGAACCAAAGATCTTGGAGAGAAAACTCGGAGTTAATCAGGGGAATTTATTAATGGTGTTGCACCGTTTTCTAGTGTAAAAAGACTTTTTGTGCAATTCTTGAATTTGAAACTTTTTGCTGCTTGCCACTTCTGTTCCAAAGTGCAGAGAAAGTGAATGGGGTTTAGCGGAAGGGGTTATGAGCTCCTACAGCCCAGCAGACTTACCACAACTTATGTCAACAGTTTGAAATAAATGTGGCACTCATCTACACTAGATTATAGCTGGCAAAGATTTAATTTTTCTGAAAAACGGACAATAATGCATTAACTTTTAAGGAGGTATGAACTTCTAAATAAATTTGGCTCTTTTTACTCCAGTATAAAACATTGGTCTTAGGAAATCTCCCGTAATTGTGCTTTTTTGTATTTTAAAACAACTTACCTTGCTGTTAAAGAGGATTCACAGCTTTCAGACTCCCCAAAGAATAGTCAGATTACTCCTGCTGCAAAAGCCAGAATAGGTTTGGCCTACAGATGGCAGGTAGCAGATATGGATATGTCACGCACATTAAGTAAATTGCAGGTGGCATGTTTCGATATATATGACACCCACACTTACATTCCAGTGGTTGAAGAATCAGCAAGATGCCTGACGATTGCCAGCATTGCATTCTGGACACCATACTGTATTTTAAATCCTTGCTGTCTCATTGTGTTAGTCTCTGTTATAAATACATCCAGAAGGGTTAATTAAAAAAGTAGGTTGGCATATTCTGGTGGAAACATAGATAAGGAGATTGAGAAAAACTGTCTGGTTCAAGAACATTGATATTTGCATTATATTCTTTAGCTGAATTCACAATTTTTCAGGTTTCAGAGCTGAAATCTGCTATTATCTTTTGCTGGATCAGTGTCCTCACACAGAGGAAGTAGTGGCAGCACTCCTTTTAGAGGCACTGATATATGTATATATTTTTTTAAAGGGACTTAATGATATGGATCATGATAGAAACTATATTGCCTATGTGGAGTCTTGAAGTTACTTATAGCAACCCTGTGTGCTTAGACATTAATGTAGAAAGGGTTCGCTTTCCAGCTATACCAGTTCGGTCAGGCATTAAAAACCTTGCTGACAGTTTCTAACAATGTTCAGCAGAACTTTAGTTGCAACTTGAGGCTATCAGAGACCATTGCTGAGGATCAGCAGAAGATCCTCAATGGTAGCCATGAACTTACTTTAAATAAAAAATGCTAAATTGTTTTCAAAGGTGGATGCACCCTCTAAGTTTTATTCCTCTTATGAATGGCAGCAGTAAGTTTAAGAATTGATATTCCTTTATTGAATGTCATAGCTTAGACAACTGTAGTGAATTATGAAATGTTACACAGTAAAATGGAATTTAGATGTATGTCAGAGTTTTAAGAGACTTGATCTGTTAACAGTAAATTAGAATAATTGACAGCACTAATACTATAGCCAGTCAGCTACGCACAGTACATATGACTTTACAAATGGCACTTTTAGTTTTATAGCACGGGTGACTTGTGTCTTAATTCAGATAAACAGCAATGAGGTCAAACCCCAGACACTTTTGAAAAGCGTACTTTCAAGTGATGGTCAGGAAACTCATGTTCTTATCCGACATTTCCAAAATCTAATTGTAAACCAGTGGAGCAGGTGGTTTAAAACCTCTCATTGATGATCGAAGCCCACATTATTCTGAGGAAATGGACTGAGGTCACAGCTTAATTGAATCTCTCATCATTGTAGTCTGTATCGTCAGTCATTAGATGAAATATGAGGTTCTAATCAAAACCCATTTAAAAGCTACATGATGTAATTACTGTAGAACAATAACATAACATTAAAGCAAGGTGCTTTCTCTTGCCTCCTGATACATCAGGCAGAATGCTATTTCTTAAATAGGCGTATTAACCGTAAACCAAATACTACCAGGAAATGAAGGCACAGAAAGGCGTAGTTGTCAAGCAGCAAGTAAAGATGATATAATATACTTTCCCAGGTGAGACTGACCCATAATGTAATTATTGCTAATGCTTGTCAGAATATGAGAACATCAATATACTTGAAAGATCAAATAAAGCCAGAATAGAAAGGTATACTTATCTTTTCAGAGGACTGACAATCAATATCAGAAAGGCCTTAGGAATTTTAAATTTTTTTCATGTAGAATAATAATTATCAAGATTTAAGCTGTAATCTAGTTTAAAGAAAAAAATAAATAGGTAGCTAAGTGACAGTGACAACAACTACTGTGTGCAGATATTGGAGCCAATGTCAAATGTTGGATCTTGCTTGGGAAAGGGAGACATCCTCCAAAACATTACATAAGCAGATAGATACGATAATTTCACCTCCAGCAATGTCTCTTCCTGGCATTGCATTATTTTTAATGTTCAGTTTGATTTTTTTGACACCTCTATTGGACTTTTCATAATTAGAGTTATAGGAATTTTTCAGATTAATAAAAGTTAAATGAACCCAAGGTGGCAAAAATAAAAAAAGTGATACTTACCTCCAGATCCCCCGCCACTCCTTTTCACTTCTGGGTTCTTGTCTCGACACACAGTAAACGTTTGAGCTCCATTTACTCACTATATAGTATGAGCCTCTCTTTTGTGTCAAGAACCCAGAAGGAAAGAGGACCAGATCCCAGGGAGCTCTTGAGCGGTGGTGGCAATAGACCAAGAAGTAAGTATCACTTTTTTTCTATTTTTACCCATTTAACTGTACTGTTAGAAATCTAGACAACTCCTTTAACACTTTTGAGTAGTATGTACATATTCAGAGATTGTGCATTTGAATGTAAGAAACATTTTGCCTATAAAGGAGATTGGATTGTGTATTATTTAAACTAAGGGCAACATTTATGATAGGGATTTGTGCCCGATTTCTGGCGGAAAATGCGCCTCACCGGTCCGAATCCACTGTCGGAAGCAGTGATGCGGTGTTAGGCGCAACCTTCGCCACTTTCATATGCACCTAACATGAAGGGGCGTACAATGGGCGCGGTGTGGGCGTTCTGGTGCGGGACGCACCACACTCGAATACTCCAATGCATGCATGATCGCGGGTCGGTAAAGTGCGGCGCATTGCAGCTCCGACAGGCAGACGTCTTTCATTAATAAAGATAAATATCAAAGTTGTCTAAAAACGATGAAATGTATTGTAAAAGTTGATCATTTAAAATTAAAGGAAAAAATATATAAGATCGCAAAAGAAATACATCTTAGCTCTCAGCTCCATGAGGCATGGAGTATGTTTCAAAAAATCGTTTTATTAGGTGTAAACATTTTTCTGAAAAAGACTCAATCCCTTTAAAAAAATACATAAATAAAATCACTAACAAAAAATCAATAATGGCGCAACATCAGGAATTGGGATATTGGAAATTGCCGGGAAATACAGTAATTCAAATTCTGTAAACACTTCTCATTGGTCGGCATAAACCAGCCAATCAGAATAGGAGCGACAGTGAACCATTTTAACCTATGGAGTAGCCAAACCCTCCACACGTGGGTGGCTGGTTGGCTAAGTATGTTTTATATCGCATTAGCATTTATAATATGTTTGTACTTCTTTGCCTAAATGTATTTTCTTCAGCTTATTTATTCATAGATGGTGGAGAGTAGTAGCCTTTTTCTGTTGGGTGGTTTCTGTATATTTTATTTCATTGTTTTTATTGTTTCACTGTTATTGTTTTGTATTATTTGGTGTAATAAAGATTTAATTGATTTTTCCATAAGGCTGTTGTTGGTATTTATTTTATAAATATGGAGTAGTATACATAAAAAGTGGATGAACCTGCCATCCCAACCATACATCTATATACAGATAAGTGCCTGTGGGTGGCAAAGTGCAGGAAGTGACAAATGTGTGACAGAATTTGGGGAGTTAACAATTAGGGATCTTGGTAGGCTTGTCTAAGAAGATGAATTTTCAGAGCCCACTTAAAACTGTGAGGGTTGTGAGTGTGCCTGATCACATGGAGTAACAAGCAACACAATAGTAGGTTTCTGGAGTCGCCACAGATCGCAGCACAGTAAGGGGACGTCACAGCAGGGGTCACTCCTCGAGGCCGCAGCTTCCGGTGTCATGTAGCGGCCGTGTGTTGACCACACACTAGGCCATCCACTTTCTCCCAGATAACACCTGAAAACCTCGGCAAAAAGTTGTTGCATCTGTAAGACACAACCTTTAGTTGGCATTGCCCGGGAGCAGGTCAGGGACCCTCACCTGCTCTCAACCCACCTCTGTCCCGTTCGCTTAACACAGCCAGAGAACTACTATGTGCTGTGGCCTCTGCACCACTATACAGTGAGGACAAACTATTTGAGGACAGTGGGCAGCAAAAAGGTGGAGAAGATATCTGCTGCTTCTTGCAGAATCGCACCTACTGGTGAGGAGAGTGGCATGGTGGGTAAAGTTGTGAGCGCTCAGGCTCTGTACAGTGACACCTTTGAAGAGGACACTAATCGATTTAGCTGATCGCACATGGGAGCCGTGTGAAGCAAGCAAGGCTGAGACAAGGTATTCTGGTGCCCTAGTTAAACAAGGCATAAAGTGACCCTCCCAAATGGAAAATTCAGCCCACTCCATGCCTCCTTGTGCCCCCTTTTCTGCCTGGTATATAATGACGCCCTAGGTGGTCGCCTACCTTCGACTACCCATTGTCCTGGCCCTGGAAGCAAGAGCTTCATCATCGGGAGAAGAGAGCAGCAGCTTGCGCTTCCGGCAGTGGCGTAGCTGGCAAGTCGGTGGTGTGGCCGGGAGTCAGCAGGGTGGCAGCAGTGCGAGGTCGGGAGCCAAACGGCCACGATGTAGACCACCCACTTTGCAGTCCCCAAAAGTAGCTGTGCAGGACTCACCGAGCAGCGGCGGTAACAGTCAGTGTGGAGCATTGGTGGTAAAATCAACTACTCGGCGGTATGGCAGTTTTTTGACAAGACTCCAAAGGAGGCAAACATGGCTTTAAGTAGAATCTGTGGGCAGAAAGTAAAACATTACCAGGGACCTAACGTTTTCACCACAGCCCAGCATCAACATGCAGTGTCAGCATACAGTGGCCTGGGAGAAACATGTCTCAGATGTGGTGGTCCATCCTATCGCAGCAACAGCAGCAGCATCCAGTGGCACGCCTCCCATTTCAGGCAGTCAAGGATCCACCCAAATCTGCCGAAACTACCCGTC
>JAODAL010083857.1:0-11108 GCA_025379985.1 Phyllomedusa bahiana
TAAAACAAAATTTTGTTCTTTCAAAATTCCCCCAAAAGTGGTTTCAAGGGTCATGCTTTGAATTTTTGGGGGCTTTTTTGTTTGAAAATGCAGCTATACTAAGGCCCTTTATTAAAAAAAAAATGTGGGTTTTTCCTAACAAAACATTTGTTTTTTCACAATTGCCCAAAGGGGGCTAAAGGGTAAATGTTTTTAAATTTTTTTTGGGGGGCATTTTGCTTTGAAATCCCAGCTTTTCTAAGGTTTTTTATTAAAAAAAAATTTTTTTGTTTTGTTTCAAAACAGAATTTGTTTTCAAAAATTGCCCAAAAGTGGTCAAGGGTAATGCTTTAAATTTTTTGGGGGGCCCATTTTCCCTTTAAATTTCCCAGCATACTCCCGGGTTTTCCTATTTTTAAAAAAAAATGTTGTTTCTAACAGAAATTTGTTTTTTCAAAATTTGGTCAAGAGTGGCTCAAGGGTGATGGGTGCGTCAAAAACGGGGAATGGGTAGGCCCCACTGTTAATGGAAACATATTGCAAAATGATTTTGTTTTTTGAAAGATTTTTAAAACCATAGCTATCAATCCCGTATTGGGGACAACCCTTTTTAATACAATTTAAAAAAAAAGGGGAAAACAAAGACATGGGGGGAAATTTCCATCCTTTTTTTAAAAAATTGTGTTTTCTAGAAAAAACAAAAAAAAAAATTTTTGCTTGAAAAAAAAATAGCGGGTTTAAAAAAATTCCTTTTGAATTTTTTCAAGAGGGTACAGGAAAAAACTTGACCAAAATTTAGGTTATTCAGAGGCATGGAGCATGGGGAAACGGACAGAGAAAAAAGGAAAGGGGCCCAATTTTTTTTAAGAACGAAAAATGAAAAAAAGAATGCCAAAAAAAAGGCCCCCGGGGGTTTGTAACATGAGCGAAAACCACCAGTTTTTCCCCAAAGTGAAGCTAAATTTGGCCCGCCTATAGGGAAAGGGGCAAACCCGCTACCCAGGTTTTGGGACTTTTGCCCCTGAGGAAGGCTGGGGTTCTCACATTTCCCGCTTCCGAACTTTCTTCTCGGGCAGGGACAGTTTTCGTTTTGCTGCGTTTTCAGGGCATTTTAACCCTGCGTTTTTTAAATTTTTTGGGGAGGCGCCAGCCTGGGTTTCTCACCGCCCCCAAACTTTTAATTTCCGGCCCTGGGTTCATCCCTTTTTGGCACAGGACGGGTATAGTCAATGTCCAGTTCAACTAAAAAGGGGGGTTAAAATTTTTTTTTTTTCGGCATTTTTTAATCTGGGGGGTCAAAAAGGGTTTTTAAATGGTCTTTAATGGGGCCCCAGGGGGGGGACAGTCCCATGTTATTCAATTTAAAATTGGGGGGTTTTGAAAATCATTTTTCCCGGAAATTTTTTTAATCTGTGGGTCAGACAGGTTTTTAAAGGGGTCATGCTGAGGTCCGGAAAGGGTGTGTCAATTTTCCGGTTAAATTTAAAATGGTGGTTAAAAGATTTCTTTTTGCGGGCCCAACTTTTTTAATCTGGGGGTTTTTCTAGAAATTTTTAAAGGGGTTTCAGCTCCCCGGGCCAGGCGGGGTTTTTTCATTGTCCATTTTTTAAAACTAAAATGGGGGTTGAAAGCCCCTTTTTTTCCCGGAAACTTTTTTTAATTTTGGGGGGTCAGATGGTTTAAGGGTCATGCTTTGGTCCGGGGACATTTTTGGGTCAATGTCCATTTCAACAAAAAATGGGGGTTGAAAGACCCCTTTTTCCCCGGCATTTTTTTAATCTGGGGGTCAAAACGGGGTTTAAAAATTGTATACTGGGGCCCCGGACGGGGAAAGAATGCCCAAATTTTAAATTAAAGGGGGGGTTGAAAGACTCTTTTTTTCCGGGCATTTTTAATCTGTGGGTTTCAGACAGGAAAAAGGGGTTTCATGCTGGGGGGCCCAGGACAGGGTTGGTTTTAAATTTTCCCTTTTTAAACAAAAAATGGGGGTTTTGAAAGATTTCCTTTTTCCGGCATTTTTTTAATCTGGGGGTAAAGAATTTTTTAAGGGCCCTTGCTGGGTCCGGGGAAAGGGTTTTGTCAAATGTCCTTTTCAAAAAAAATGGGGGTTTGGAAAGACCCCTTTTTTTCGGGGCAATTTTTTAAAACTGGAGGTCGGACAGGTTTAAGGGTCATGCTCCCGGTCCGGGGAAGGGTTTGTAAAATTCCCATTTTCAACTAAAATGGTGGTTAAAAAAGACCCCTTTTTTCCCGGGGCCCATTTTTTTAAATTGTGGTTCATGCGGGGGTTTTTAAGGGTCATCTGGTTCCAGGGACAGGGTTTTTTCAATGTCCAGTTAAAGAAAAAATGATGGTTCAAATAATACTGCCTTCTGGCACTTTTTAATTTGTGGGTGATGCAGGTTTAAGGGTCATGGTGTGGTACAAGACAGGGATAGTGAATGGTGTGTGACTTTTTTTCTGTGGCTTTTATAGCCTAAGTGTTGTGCCTAAGATGTAGAGGTATCCATTTGACTGTTGTGGCTGTTAATTTCCCAAACTTCTCCAGCCCGGTTTGGGTGTAAGAATGAAGGTGTTGTTGCTCTCCCATAGACTTTAATGGTCATCGCTCATAATCGACTGCTCACTATCGAAAAACCTTATTGATGGTGGCCGACTGTCGACTCTCACCCGATGTCGATAGCCAATGTAATCACTCAACACTAATTGTTGGCTAAGTGTTTACTTCCTGGTCTTAGTTTTATCCATAATAGAGTATTAAAAGGAAAAGACTGGTGAGTGCTGCCCCGTTACTTCTATATTCAAGAACTACTTACCTTTCTGCTAGAGGAGGCTCTATCTAATTACCTACCTACTAGAAGGGGCCCCATACTAAAGGAAGGCTTTACCTACTTAATAGGAATAGTCTGCCTACTTATCTGACTAATTTTTAAGATCTAATCTACCTAAAAGAAGCATCTTCCTTTCTGCCTATCGAATTCGGGTGACTGCCTACTGTATGGAGTGTTTTCCTACCTACTGGTGGCACAAATGAGGGCCCAATAATCGGCTGGGAGCACTTTCACTGTTTGGAGTCTAACTTGTTTATGTGATAAATTCTGCAGGAATGAGTTGTGGCCGGGAAAAGACTTCATGGGTGTAAAGACATTATGAAGAAAATAAAAAGAAAATGACACTAATCAGATAAAATGTCACCTAAATATAACTGCATAAATGAGTTCCTAAATGTAAACGCACTGTAATCACTTATATGACTGCAGAGCCTGTGTACACCGGTACTACCACTATAGAGTCCCTGTATGGTGGTAATATTGGCCTTGATGTAATGGTTTATATTCAGTAACAGTATGCTGGTATTATTCAGACTGTTTATGGTAGTGATACTGTATGTGGTCATGATGTGGCAATATTTGTAGGTGCTTGTATATTGTTGTTATTGATATTATTGGTCTTGGTATATTAATTTGGTCAGTAACAGTATAGTGGTATTAGTTAATATGGTAGTAATTTACTATCAAATATGTATAACACAATATGTGCACAACTGAGCTCTTTGCACCAAACTGAGACGCACGGACTGCAATAAGAGTATTTAAATAGTATATGGATTAATATGGCAGCCTTCGCACCACTGACTACAAGCGTAATTTACTAGGAAATATGTATAACACAATATGCGTACAACTGAACTCTTTGTGCCAAACTGAGACGCATGGACTGCAATAAGAGTATTTAAATATTATATGGATTAATATGGCAGCCTTCCCACCACTGACAACAGGCGTAATTTACTATCAAATATGTATAACACAATGGGCGACATGTATGAAGCTCGCCACGTCGGGGCGCACTTTTTCGCCAGTTTTCCGGCGAAATTTGCGCCTGATTTATGTCGGCACTGGGGCGCGCTCATACATAGCATGTAAAGTCCGCCGCGCCTCGCCAGTGTGTGGGGCACAGTGCGGGACTTAGGCGCAGTGCGGGGCTGCGCTTAAGATTCGCCGTCCGAGGAGGTGCGCTCATACATGCTGTGTAAAGTCCGCCCCACCTCGCCAGTGTGTGGGGCGCAGTTCGGGGACTTAGGTGCAGTGCGGGGCTGCGCCTAAGATTCGCCGTCCGAGGAGGTGAGCTCACACATGTGGGGAAAAGTTCACCGCGCCTCGCCAGTGTGTGGGGCGCAGTGCGGGACTTAGGCGCAGAAGGGACTGCGCCTCACATGTATTCCGATTCGAGACAGGCTGGAAAACAGCGATAAATCACTAAAGATGTCGGCGGGGTATGAATTCCCAAAAAAACGCCTTTATAAAGGTGGTCAAACATTTCTCTGAAAAAGAGCTCAAACCTAAAAAAAAAAAAAATACATAAATAAATTCACTTTCCAAAAATCAAGAACGGCGCAACTCGGAATTTGAAAATAGAAAATGCCGGAAAATACAGTAATTCAAATTCTGTAAGCTATTCTCATTGGTCGGCATAAACCAGCCAATCAGAATAGGAGCGACAGTGAACAATTATAACCTATGGAGAAGAATTGACCGATCAAATTCAAAGGCGGGACAGTTCAAAATACAGTAAAAATGCAGAAAAGACCCGATTGGTTAAGCTAGCGGGGGGTTGGCAAAGCTCAGCCAATCAGAATAGGAGCGACAGAGACCATTAAAACCTATGGAGAACTATTGCCCAAATCAAATTCAAAGGCGGGACAGTTCAAAATACAGTAAAAATGAAAGAAAAAGAGCTGATTGGGTTGAGTTAGCGGGGGCTTGGCAAATCCACCAATCAGAGGCGAGTTTACTTCTCCCATTGAAGCCCAATGGAGAATGAAAAAAGGGCCAATGAATCTTGGCTTCGTCGGCCGTGCGGCATGGAGTATGTTTTAAAAAAAATTATTTTTATTAATTGTAAAATTTTGTCTGAAAAGAGCTGAAACCTTCTATAAAACATACATTAATAAAATCACTAACAACGCTTTTTTTTTTGCCGAGACCCGGGAACTACTTCGGGAATTGGGATATTCGAATTGCCAGGAAATACAGTAATTCAAATTCTGTAAGGTTTCTCAAATTTGGGCGGTATAAACCAACCAATCAGAATAGGAGCGACAGTGTCCCATTAAAACCTATGGAGAACTATTGACCAATCAGAATAGGAGCTACAGGGACCCATTATAACCTATGGAGAAGTTAGAACCAATCAAAATCAAAGGCGGGACAGTTCAAAATACAGTAAAAAGTCAGAAAAGAGCTGATTGGTTGAGCTAGCGGGGGCTTGGCTATCCCAGCCAATCAGAGCGCGAGCTTCTTCTCCCATTGTAGTCTATGGAGAGATCGGCGCAATGCCGAGACTGGCGCTACATCGGGAATTGGGATATTCGAAATTGCCGGGAAATACAGTAATTCAAATTGTTTTCAGAGAATATTTTACACTTAATAAAAATTATTTTTTGAATCATACTCCATGCCGCATGGCGCTGAGAGCCGAGATTGAATTGTGCCGATCTCTCCATTGACCACAATGGGACAAGTAGCTCGCGCGCTGATTGGCTGGGGTAGCCAAAGCCCCAGCTAGTTCAACCAATCAGCTCTTTTCTGTATTTTTAACATGTATTTTGAACTGTCCCGCTTTGAATTTGATTGGTCTATATTTCTCCATAGGTTAGAATGGGCCACTGTCGCTCCTATTCTGATTGGCTGTTTTCTGCCGACCAATGAGAAGCACTTAAACAATTTGAATTACAGTATTTCCCGGCAATTCTCTATATCCCAATTCCTTATGTAGCGCCGGTCTCGGCGACAAATTCGTTGTTCGGGATTTAATTGATTTATGTTTATAGAAGGTTTCAGCTCCTATTCTGATTGGCCGAGATAGCCAAGCCCCCGCTAGCTCAACCAATCAGCTCTTTTCTGCATTTTTACAGTATTTTGAACTGTCCTGCCTTTGCATTTGATTGGTCAAAACTTCTCCATAGGTTTTAATGGTTCACTGTCGCTCCTAGTCTGATTGGCCGGTTCATGCCGACCAATGAGAAGCGCTTACAGAATTTGAATTACTGTATTTCCCGGCAATTTCCAAGATCCTAATTCCTGATGTAGCGCCGTTATTGATTTTTGGAAAGTGATTTTATTTATGTATTTTTTATTTTTGAAAGGGTTTAGCTTTTTTTTTTATAATTTTTTTTAAACTTTATAAAGGGATTTTTTTGGAATCATACCCATGCCGCCGGAGCTGAGCGCCAAGATTTCTGTTGCGATTTCTATATTTTTCCTCCATGTTCCTTCTTGCTTACTTCGCTCCCCGAGCTTTTAGACAGAAAAAGGGTTTGCCTGTCGGAGTGGGAGCGCTGCAATGCCCGCACTTTCCCGACTCGGATCGTACGGGTGGGTTTTCAAGTGGCCGCGTCCCCCCGGGAACGCCTAAACGCCCCCCACACTGCGCCCATTTCCCCGCCCTTCATTGGGGGGTTTGCAGGTAAAAAGTGGCGAATTTTTCGCCTAAAACCGCATCCTGCGTCCAAAGTTCCCCAAAAAAAAAAGGCAAAAGCCTTTAAATACATGTCGCCCAATGTGCGTAAAATTTGGCCTTTGCCCCAAACAGACCAGGATTTTCAGAAAAAATAAAAAAATTTATGGGGAAAGTCAAGCGGTTTTTGGGAACCCTGCACCAGTGATTGCAATGAACAAAAACACAGGGACAATTACAACTCCTATAAAGGGGGTTTGCTGGCCAAAAAAAGGGGTAAAAAAAACAATTTATTTTTCAATTAAAGATCAAGAACAACAAACTGCAAAATATCTTCTTTTCAAATGCTTTCCTCCGCCCCCCCCTCCCGAGGGATTGCAATAGAACTGAAAAACGGGGACGATTTCAACTGCTATTAGAGGCTCCTGGCAAAAAAGGGTAGAAAAAATTTTTTTTCAAACGAACACAGAACTCACTGGCGCAAAAAAATCTTCCTTTCAAAGGTTTTTCTTCCCGTGCCCCCCCCCCCCCCCCCCCACCCCCCACAGCCCTTCCCCTCTCCCCCCCGGATGGGACACAAAGTAGAATCCTTAAAAATTTCTCTAAAAATAAATAAGAAGTGAAATTCTCTAAAAACCATTTGGTGTAGGTGGATGGGGTTTCTTGATTAGAAGAACTATCAGAGCTGTTTGAACAGCATTGGTTTTAAATTCCCGAGAGACAGTCTGCTGTGAAGTGTGAAGACAAATAAGAGCTCAAACGGGGAAAAGCAGAGCAAAATAAAACAAGGGGCACGGTGTTTTTTTCAGCCAATAGATCCTACACTGCAAATGGTGACGTTTGTACATCCCCCCCCCATCCTCTATCCTCGGAGCCGATTGGGGCCCCCAAAATGACAGGAAAGGTTTTAAAAATGGCGGGGGAAGTAATAAAATTTTCTGTAGATTGTAACCTAAAATATGCCACAGCGTGACCAGCAATTTCCGATCAGCCTAAAAATCGTGCCGATTTCAACTTTAGTCGATAATATCGCTCATCCCTAGTTGTCATCCCAGAAGGAAGCCTATTCTAAAGATGATGCAAAAGAAATCCCGCAAACAGTTTGCTGGAGACAAGCAGACTGAGGACATGGATTACTGGAGCTACAGTTCATTGAGGTAACCATTAATGCCAGGGAACTAGCATGTACTGTGATATACTGAAGCAGAGCTGATACAACTCATCGAACTGGAACGCACAGGGCAATTTTTTCCATGGTGATGATTGAACAAACACACCTCCACTGCCTTTGCTAAAGAAATGAGGGAGGTATATCAAGTTGCAAGTGGGGCCAAGAATGATACTCCAGACCTAAACCCTATTGGCATCTGTGGTGCACTATCACCCTAGCGAAAGTGGAGAGCACAGAACTATAACATCCACTGGCTCCTCAATGTCAGGATGGAGGAGTGGAAGAGGATTCCAAGGGCAACCTGTTAAGTTCTAGTGAACTCCATGCCCAAGAGAGTTAAGACAATGCTGGAAAACAATAGGGGCCACGCAAAATATTGTCACTTTTGGACATAATTTGACCATTTTTACTTAGGGGTGTACTCACTTTAGTTTGCAGTGGTTTAGACATTAATGGCTGTGTGTTGAGTTGTTTTGAGGGCACACTAAATTTACACTGTTATACAAGCTGTACACTGACTACTTGGATTGTATCAAAGTGTCATATCTCTAATGTTATCCCACAAAAAGATATAATGCAATATTTACAAAAATGTGAGGGGTGTACTCACTTTTGTGAGATGCTGTACAGTGTCCCAGAAACGACCATTGTATGTTGTAAATATTGTATCCTGAGGCCATTGTAACCAGTTTTACTTAAAAAGGTTCTTCAATTGTTTTAAGCATATTACTGCCTATCTAAAATAAAAAAGTTATACTCATCCTTCTTCTGACCTTGGATCCAGCACTGTGCCTTCTCACTCGCCGCCTATGCTCTGTTTTCTTCTGGTTTAAATTTCAGCACTATTGGCTGACATCACAAATTGGAAGCACGTGACTACTGCAGCTAATCAGCAGCACAGCAGTGATGTCCTTTTGGAAGCAAGACTGGAAGAAAACAGAAGACCATCAGAGAGTGCGCATCCCTGAGAGGTGAGTATAAGTTTTCTTCATTTAAAATGAGCAGTAGTATGCTAGTAATAAAAAAAAAAATGAAATGCACAACCCCTTTAAGTTTCTAGGTAAATCTTAAAATTAAATGGTTGTCTGAAAATAACATGTTTTTTTGAAAAGTGGTCAGACCGTTGCTGCCCTGTTATCATTCTCACCATCACTGGCACCTGCTGATCATCACTTCCTGCTCTCTTCCTCGATGTGCAGGAAATGCGATTCAACCAGATATTGGCCAAGGCAGGTCACCAATGATTTTAGACTTAGACAGTTTTCATACATGTGGCCCAAACTGTCATAACCCTGTTCTACAGATGTATGAACCAGTGTACATCAAAACTTGTCACAATCTGCAGCAGACAAGGCACTTTTGAATGCGTCAATAATGCAGGGGTGTGTCACGCCAGAGTCGTACCATGCACCAAAATTGTGCAAATTTTGGCATGAAACTGTCGTACAAATCCATACCAGTTTCAAAGTGTGATGGCTGAGACTAATTTTGGTGTAGAATGGGACACATTTATAAAGTGCTGCAAGACACTTTCATACATACTGTCAGATCGTAAAATAATAAAAACAGAGGTAGGACTGGCGAGTCGGCGCCAGGTTCATACATGTCTCCTTTTGTAATTCTGGGCATGTCAGATAGGTTGCAGTTCTGGAATATGAGAGCACTGGAGGATAATGGCTTCCCGGTCTCTTCATGTTTGATTTGTCTCAAAATATTTGGCAGTTAATTTGTGTCTTGTGTACTCAGCATGTTTCGTACAACCCTGTTGACTATTTGCAGCACAATGTTTTATGGTTCTGTGATCACACCCCAATATCTTAGCAATTTCAAGAGAGCTGTATCCTCTTGAAAGTCTCTTAACAATTTTTGACTAATTTTTTTTTATCCCTTTTTTTGTCCTTTTTTCCCAAGTAAAAAAAATCGGGCTAAAATTTTGCACCCCTTTGAAAAGAGTGCCCCATACGAAATTTCATAATTCCAAAATAAGGAGTGTTCAAGCATATAATAAACCCACATAAGGTGCTCAAAATAGCCTACATAAACAAAAAAATAAAATCCCATATATATAGGACATAAAAAGGCAACAAAGAATAGAGACAATAACATACACCCCAATGTTCACTTAGACCAGTGTTTTGTCTAGGGGAATTATTTGTGTTTTATTTGTATCTTATTGTCATATAATAAAACTTATATACCTTTTACTTTTAGGGGACGTTCAAACAGCGTTTTTTAGATCTGTTTTGGGTCCGTTTTTTTCGGACCCAAAATTTTTCCCAAACACCACGACAATGTGCAGTGTGTTTTTCAAAATTTTTCAAACTTAAAAAAAACCATCAGCATTCAGACAATGATCGCCGACGGGTTTTATCGTCTTTTTGATGCGTCTTTTTTGGTTCGTTTAAAGAATAACATTTTAATTTTGATCCGTTTTATGAGCAGACCCCTATTTTTTAAAAAAAAATGTGTTTCTGCTGCACAAAAACGCATCCCAAACACCTACACCTTTGGGTGTGTGTCTGGGTGCGTTTAAAAATCATTCCCTTACATTGTGCAAATGTTTATGATGGTATATATCATTAAAAGTATATGCCCAAAAAGATGGCAGAATTGGGTGTTTCCCTTTTTCTCTCATTTGAACTCCAGAAAGGAAGAGCCTATGGGATTGGCAAGTTGCTGAAAGTTTCCTCTCGCCCCAAAACCGATAAGAAAACCCATCTTTTCCTCCACATTTACTTTTTTTCTGCAGTACCACACAAAAGTCTAAGGCCCCTATTCTGCCAACATATGGGGGTTCCAGTAATGGTACACTCACCATTACTACTTATTTGTCCCTGCTCCCGTGTTTTGTACAAGCAGCCATCAGACACAGACAACCTTCTCTGTAACCAGGTGGTTGGGGGCTGCACAAGATGGCATCATGGGCTTCGTGTTGCCCCCAGGGCAACAAATTAGTAACCCCTGAACTGTTAAATAAATATGATATTTAAAGATAATACCCCTTTAAAGAGTTAATTAAGATTTTATACAAAGCTATCATTAGAGTAATTTTAGATAGGTTAAAATGTTGGATGACAGACCAATTTAATAACATTTTAATTAAAAGAACCTTGTATTTCTCCATTCGTTTTGTTGTCTAAAGGGGTTGTATTATACTGTATATGCTGCTCAGTCACTTTGAATTGAAAGGGATTGTGCCGTGATAGCGGACACCACCCACAGAGAAGAGCGGTGCTGTTTCTGTTTAAAAAAATGGATCCTTTTTTCTAATCTCATACAAACCATTAATGGAGATGATCATTTATATGTGTGTGAAACAATTACCAGAGTGTAAGTCATTGATTTAGATTTCATGATTAAAGTGACTTTGCACTTAATTTATTCCAATTTTCTCCATATCGATTAAAACATAGTATAAATCAAAGCTCTAAATTTTTCAGGAGTAACAAATGATAAACTCCAAGAATAAATCAAATATCATACCGCGTTTTTTCCTGTA
>JAODAL010083858.1:0-11108 GCA_025379985.1 Phyllomedusa bahiana
TTTTTCCCATTTTAAAAGGGGGGCACTCCCATCAGAAGGAGGTTTTTTTGGAAAAGCAATGCTCTGGAAAACGATATATTTAAAAAAAATCTTTGGACACTTTTTTATTTTTGTAAGTAAAAAATACATATAAAATATTGCCCTTCTCTAACTGTGATATAAAACATTTTAGTACTATGGGCAGACTAATCTCACTTTATCTCAGTGGCTACTTATCTCTGTACAGTGTAATTAAAACTAAAAGGCAGTGACTCAGTGATTGCTCTATTGTTCTCTGCAGAGAATTAGATAAGAATATGCTTCAGCAGACATAGTAAATGAAAAGCTAAATAGGAAGAACTATTTCTGCACTGGGGGAGAAGGTGGTTTTCTTCACAACTGTCAGGTAATGTCTCAGAGCACCGTCCACAATCTGAAAGAAGAACCATAAATCAATCCTCTCACTGCTGCTATCAGAGCTCACAGACAAGTTAGGGAACAGCCAGGAAGTCCTACACTTAGAGGAACAAATTAAAAAAAGCAAACACAAAAATCACACAATAAAAATAACTCAAATAACAGCTTTATATTTAGAGATGGGCGAATTTCTCAAAAATTCGATTCAGTCACTTCGCCGAATTTTCCGACAAAATTCGTTTTGTTCCGAATCGCGTTAAAAAGCAGCTATTTCCAGGCTGCAGGGTGCTGTAGAACGTTGTGCCATGCTTAAATATGCAGAGGGAGCTTGGTTTGGTCTTCATACAATGTTGTGTTTTAATATGACACGCAGATGACTGCCGCCGCTCTTAGAATCGCTTCACTATAAAATTCCCTGGCACTTAAGAGGGGAAAACTGACCAAAAAACTCAAGCGGAATGTAGCCTGATTTAAAGTCATGCCAGCGAAACTGGAAAAAAACAAGCTGAGAGCTCAGGTGGCAACATTATGACAGAGTGGGGGAGGTCACGGCGGCAGCAGTATGAGATCAAAGGGAGTGGGACAATGACATCTGGAGGCGGCAAAACATATTAGGGCCCCAGAGTGGCACAATCACACAGTTGTGGAGGTCACGGCGGCAGCAGTATGAGATCAGGCAGTGGCACAATGACATTCTGGAGGCGGCAAAACAGTATTAGGCCACAAAGTGGCACAATCAAACAGTGTGGAGGTCACGACAGCAGCAGCATGAATCAGGCATGGCACAATGACATTCTGGAGGTGGCAAAACGGGAGGAACCCAAACAGAGTGGCACAATGCCCTGAGAGCGGAGGTCACGGGGGCAGCCACAAAAAGGTCAAAACAGGGCAAAAATGACACAGTGTGCAGGAAAAGGCAGCAGCCACAGCAGCAGCATGAGGATCAGACAGTGGCACAATGACCCCAGTTTTGGAGTCAGGGGCAACACAACAGCGCAGCAGCATGAGATCATAGAGGGGCACAAGGGCCCAGAGGGGTTGAGGTGGGTGGCAAAACCAGCCCCCTTGGTAAAGATGGGGGTGGGCCCGATGGGAAACGCCCAGCAAAATGTGTGGGAAATAAAGGCGGGGGGCGGCATCAAAATATGGCTGAGGCAGGAAAATTTTGGAACCCAGACGACGCCAAAGGGAAAGGGTGGGGGGAAAACCCTGGCCAAATTCCAAAAGCCTGATTCATTTGACAAAGGTCATCGTTCCACATTTCCCATGGCCCACGCGGGTTCCCCTTGGGGTAATAAATTCCCCCCCGCCGCACTAAACCCACCCCTCAAATGCCACACTATTTGGCCGGGGCAGGACATTTTTCTCCACGAAAAACTGGGCAATTAGGGGCCAACAAAACCCGGGTTTGGGTTTCCCAGAAAAGCCAGCGACCCTTTAACTGAGGTGGCAGGGGTCTGTCCAAGTGGGGCCACCAACCTGTTGGTTCGGGGACGCTCCAGGTCCCCTGCGCTCGGGCCGCTGCGGGCGACTGCCCCCCCCCCCACTAGGCAGGTGAAGGAAGCTGCTAAACAGTGATCCAGACTTAGGTTACTACTGAGGACTGGTACTGCTCCTCCCCCCCCCCCCCACCCCTTCCCCCCCAGCACCGCGGCAGTAGTAGGGTGAGCGCTGGGGAAACCCCCCCTGGCTTTTTTCTAAGGGATAAATTTGAAATGCACATTTTTCCGGGCCCATTTTCAGAAGTTTTTAAAAGATCGAGGGAAGACTTCGGGAAAACCTTTTTCCCACAACCAATTGAACACGTGCCCCATGCGGGGCGCAGGCCCATCCCTCCTCGGGGCAGCGGGGAAAACCATGTATCCCCCCATTGCCCCGTCACCATGGTTCCGATTTGCATTTGGGCCGGAGAAAGCCCACACCGTTTTCCCTTGTTGCATGACGCAGAGCATTTTTCCCCCCCTGTTGACTTCGTTCCCCAGAGCAAGCCAGGTGAAAGAACGGGCGTGACACAGCTTCCCCTCCCAAAATTTTGGAAATGATGGAGCATACTTGGGGGGCGAGATGGGGGGTGCTGGGGGGAGGAGGGGGAAAGGAGCCGGACTTTGGGCGAAAGTAGCAGCATTTTGCCCCAACGGGGAGGAGAAAGGGGCGCCCCTTCCTGCCCCAAGTTGGGTTGTGCCTGGGCGGGAAGCACATTAAACTCATTTGGGGCCTTAAAAGGACATGTACGGGCCCAAATGACCGTAGTTACAGCCCAGACGTCCGGCTCCCGGGGGCCCCTTTGGGAACAAACCGATGGGGCTCCAAGGGGAATGACCCACCTTCTTTTTCTCCCAAAATTTATAAGTCGGGGACCCCCATTTGGAAAAAAATTACGGTTTTGGAATTTCCCCCATCTCGGCTCGGCACAACCATTTTTTTTCTCTAAAAGGGTTGCAGAGTCCCCCTTTTTGGAAAAAGGGGAGGGATGCAAACCAACAACTTGGAGGGGAGCACGGTCCACTGTTTTGCACCTTGGGAAAGGGTTGGACCCATACTGTTGTCCCCCTTTGAAAACCCTCGCAAAACGCCCTGCTGGCCCCTTTAGTACGAGGGCAGGACCCATCTGGCCGGGGAGTTTTTGTCAAACAGAAACACCCCCCTTTTAATTCTGCAGAGGTGGGAAAGGCCTTGACGGCTGAAAATGGCATGCATGCCACGGGGCCGCTGCTGCGGGTTTGCGGTTCTGCAAACGGCAGGATGGCCCCCCCACATCGAGCCACTTTTCTCCCCGGGCCAAAACCGAGGGGTTACCGCATGTTTGACCGGGGCCCGACGTGCCAACGTTAGCCCCCCGGCCACGTTTTAAAATTTCTCCCCAAAATTCTACATATCCCCAAATTTGGGCCCCCTCGGGTGCCTTAGCAAAGAACCCCCACACCGCCGATTATGGGAATTTACCGCCAACGCCCCGCACGAGGAATACTCCGTTTGCTGCCTCGCGAACCCCTTTTGCGGCTACTTCCCTTTTGGACCTGCAAAAGCGGTTTTTTCCCCAAGGGGCCCCGTTTGGGCTCCCGACCTCACCTGCTGCTATCCGCTGATTTCACGGCCCACGCCCCCATTTGGGCGGGTTTTTCGCTGCTCCCTGACGCGAAAAGCGACGCCCTTTTTTTCTCCTGACGAGAAAAAAACCCCCTTGCCTCACCCGGCCCCAAGTGCAGTCGGTTTACATCATCATCAATTTGTGTTTCATTGCCCACTGCGTCCTCATCCCCCGGTTTTTGGTTTTCCCGGGGCGACCTCCACAAAAAGACCCCCCATGCCACTCTCCACATCTAACCTTGCCGCCAAACTGCAAAAAGCGGGCGATATTGGGCCCCCATTTTCTTCCGCTGCCAAGTACTGTAAACTGCCCTCCTCAAATTGTTCACCCTCCTATATAGGGGCGCTGAGCCCAAAAACACAAAATAGATTCTCTGGCTGAGGGAACCGGAAAGGGACAGAGGCGGGGGTGAGGCAGGTGAAGGGGCCCCTGAACCCCCTCCCGGGCCATGCCAAATAATGGTTGGTCTGAGGGTTCCCCCCCGACTCTTGGCTGGGGTTGTCAGAGTCAACTGGGAGGAAGAGGATTAAACCCATTCCCAAACCCAACAAAACCCCTTTGGGTTATGAAACAACACAAAAGCCCTAGATAACAGCGGCATTGTGGCCTCAAATTGAGTGACCCTCTTGCGACGTCCCCTTTTTGTTTCTTGCGACCTGGGGGTGTTTCCCGGAAAAGTTTTGCCACTGCCACCGCAGTGCAGACCTGCCACCTTTTCTTTGACATACTGGGTTTTTTCTAAAAAATACAGAAAAATTTTTTATGTTTAATATTTTTTTTTTTTGTATATGAAAAATAACAACCCCCGGTTTTTGGGCCCCCAAATGAACCCCGTAACAAGCTTTTTGGGGAACCCCCTTTGGGTATAAATTTCGCTCCACAAATGGCCAGGAAAAATTTTTTTGTATGGTCTTTTTAAAAAAACCCCGTGGGGGTTTTTTTTTAAAATTTTAAAAACACAAAAGGGTTAATTAACCTTCGGACAAGAAATTTGGCTACAGGAAAAAAAGTATATATTTTGGCTTTTTAAAAAGACGGTTTTTTTTTTGGGCAGCACACCCCGCAAAACAACCTTAAAATTTAAACCCCGGATGTAAAATTTCGCCAAAAATTGAACCGCACAAACTAGTAACTTTGTAGCGTGTTACCCAAAAGCGTGTTTTCTACGCCAACCTAAAAAACCCAAAAGATACAGTTGAATAAAACCCTTTTCTTGTGAATAGGCAAAAGGAAAAAAATTTTATATTTTGGCCCTTGAAAAAACGGGTTTTTTTTTTGCAGCCAAACCCCAAAACAAAGCTTAATTAACCCCCGGATGAAAAATTTCGCCAAAAAAATTGACCCCCACAAACATAAACTTTGTAGCGTTTTACAATTGCGTTTTTTTTTTCGACACACAACAAAGATTTCAGTTGTAATTAACCTTTGCTTTGAATTAAAGGCCCACAGGAAAAATGTTAAAATATTTTGGGGTTTAAAAAGGGCGGTTTCTTGGGGGTCCAAAACACACCCAACAAAACAATTTCTTAATTTAAACCCCCGGATGTAAAAAGGGCCCCAAAAAAATTGAGCCCCACAAAAAATAAAAGCTTTTTTAAGCGTGTTTCAATTTCGGTTTTTTACGCCACCCCAACAAGAGATACAGTTTTTAATTAAACCCTTTTCTTGTGAAAAAAGGCTTACAGGAAAAAAATTTATATATTTTTTGGGGTTAAAAAGACGTTTTCTTGGGGTCAGCCCCACCAGCAAAAAAATGGGTTAATTAACCCCTGGGTTAAAATTTCGCCAAAGAATTGAGCCCCCCCAAAATAGTAGCCTTTTGTAGCGTGTACCAAAATTTCGTGTTTTTCTACGCCCCCACAACAAAATACAGTTGTAATTAAAAATTTCTTGTGAATTAAAGGGTAAAAGGAAAAATTTTTTTATATTTTGGCGTTAAAAAGCGTTTTTTGGGGGGCAGCAAAACCAGCAAAACCCAAAGCTTAAAATTTAACCCCCCGGATGTAAATTGCGCAAAAAAAAATTGGGCGCCCCAAAAAAAAAGTTGGGATTTGTATTGGGAAAAACGCTGTTTCCCTTTTAAAGAAAACAACAAAAAATGGCTTAAAATCCCCCCTTGGGGGTATTGAATTTATATGCGACTGCAGTTTGGGCCCCACTGGAATTTTAAAATCCAAAACCCCAAAAAAATTTGAAATAGAACAAAAAAAACAGTCCCCTGAGACAAGCTGAGACCCCCACAGAAATCGCTATATAAAAATTTAAATTTTTTCAATAAGACTATCACCGCGGGAGCACCTTTCCCCCTGATGACACAGGAGAGGAAATGGGAGCTCCCAGCGTCGCGCCCGGAAATTTTATGTGGGGGTGACGTCACAGAATCCCGCCGGCCCCCTGATTTGGGTTCCTCCCCGAACATGCCCCGCAGGCCTTTAAACCCTTCTTCCCCCGAGTTCTTTGCCCCATGTACGCCATGGCCGCAGCCATTTTATCAATCAAAACACACTTCCCTTCACCCCAAGTACCCCCCCAAAATTCGACTTTTGTTCCGAACCGAAGTTTTTCCCGAAATTCTAAAAAGAATTCCCCCTTCGTTAGAATCAATTTTCCCCCTCTTATTTATATTGCTTGACCCAATAAGTGAAAACAAAAATACTAGGGGCAACATGTCCTATTAGGGCTGCACCATTTTTTGGGTGTATTTTGCACCAAAAAACTGTTGACGTCATTTTCTCTATATAAATGAACTGTCGTACACCAAAACTGGGCGCATTATATGCCAGAAAAAGACAAATTTTGAATGTGGCAAAGTAGGCGCATCAAATAATGCCTGCAATGATATGCTATTTCGCCTTTTTTTTGGTACACGCCTAAATTAGGTGCATTAAATAGGGCTAAAACAAAGTAGACCAGACGCCATATTTTTGACAGGTAATTTATTCAGGCGCATACACTCATTTAATGCGCCTTAAAACTGGCGTGGATGCGTCTCTTTTCTGACATATCGCCCATAGTGTTCATGGTAGTGTTCATTTAATGCATGGTTTAATGCCCAGAACCAGGCAGAGTAAACTGAATTTGATGTGGAGCACCCCTCTTGGTATGAAGGCAGTATGGAATTCAAGGGAAACAAAGTCATTTAACCCATTAAAACACCAGTTTACTTATTCAAATCAGTGAAAACTGCCCATCTGCCCACTTTGATGCCAGTTTTAATGCCCAGAATCACTTTGGGCCAGGCTGAGACAAATTTAATTTGATGTAGGGCATTCCTCTGGGTATGAAGGCAGTGTGGGATCAGTGGCCCAAAGACATTTAACCCTTTAAAAACACCAGTTACTTATTCAAATCAGTGAAAACTGTCACGATGGGAGGTAGTGGATCCTCTAGACCACCGCAAGCGATGGTGTAAAGCCCCCGCCAGGGGCGGAAATTTTAAGTAGGTCCTGGTTTTCACCAGAGCCCGCCGCAAAGCGGGATGGACTTGCTGCGGCGGGAGTCTACCAGGTCACTACCCCTGACATGAATTGCTTGCGGAGGCAGCCGAGATGTAGCGTGGTACAAAATCGTCAGGCAGGCTTGTAGTCGTGGACAGGCAGGAAGGTCAGCGCGGGCGGCAAGATTTGTGGTTGAAGGACAGAGGCAAACGGTACGGTACACGGTAATCAGAACAAGGCTTAGGAACGCTTTCTCAATAGGCAAGGGCACTAAAGATCCGGCGAGGTCTCTAGGAAGAGGCTGGCTTAAATAGGGGCAGTGACCGGCAATAGCCAATTACCGGTGCACTGGCCCTTTAAATTTAACACTGCCTTCGCGCGTGCGCCGGAGGCTGTATCAGGAGCGTGGTCAGGTAAGTGACTTGTGGGACAGACGGGGGAGCGAGCGCACCTGCGACCCGACATGTGGGTCGCAGCGCCGCTCGGCAGCGGGGCACGGATGCGCCTGCGACCCGGGACGAGGGCCGCAGAGGCATCCGTGACAGTACCCCCACCTTAGGCACCCCCCTCCTTCTGGCCTGAAGGAATCTCCGGATAACATTACGGCCCAGGATATTGTCCTCTGGTTCCCCAGGACCCTTTTTCGGGCCCGAACCCCTTCCCGTCAATGAGGAACAGGCGTTTCCCTCTGACCGTTTTCACGTTCAGAATTTCCTTTATCGTAAAGACATTGGTGGCGTCAGCCTCCGAAGTGGGGGGAACATCTTTCCGAGAGAAATGATTTAGAATGACCGGCTTCAGTAGTGAGACATGGAAGGAGTTCGGGACCCTCATAGTGGGAGGAAGGCGGAGCTTGTAGGCCACTGGGTTTAGGCGTTTCAGCACCTCGAAGGGTCCCAAGAACCGGGGACCCAGCTTATACCCCGGGATCTTGAGGCGGATATACTTGCCGACAACCACACCTTGTCACCCAGAGAGAAGATGGGAGGAGGCCCTTTGCTTTCTGTCACTGAATCTTTTTTACGAGCGGAAGCCCGGAAAGTAGAGATTGACGTGCCCTGTTCCAAATGGGGGTTAGGTTCTGGACTAAATTTTCCCCACAGCCGGGACCTCAGAGGGCACAGAGAGGGGGAGGGGTGGGCGGGGAATGTCGCCGTAGACGTTTGAAAAAGGGGGCGACACCGGCAGACTCGGAGTCTAACGAATTATAAGAAAATTCTGCCCAGGGTAACAGATTAGCCCAGTCGTCCTGACGAGCAGAAACAAAGTGCCGCAGATAGGCGCCCAGTATCTGGTTAACCCTCTCCACCTGCCCGTTGGATTGCGGGTGATAGGCTGAGGAGAAATCCAATTTGACTTGTAGCTGGTTACAGAGGGAGCGCCAGAACCTCAAAACAAATTGAACCCCCCGATCAGAGACAATATGGCGGGGCAGTCCATGTAGCTGAAAAATATGCTGGAAAAATATGCTGGCCAAACGCGGCCCAGAGGGTAGACCAGGTCAGAGGAACGAAATGGGACATTTTTGAAAAACGATCCCTGACTACCCAGATCACGGTATTACCCGAGGAAGGCGGGGGATCCCTAATAAAATCCATGGCCACGTGGGGGCCAGGGACAATCGGGAATAGGCAGTGGCTGCAGCAGACCTGCCGGCTTGAGATGGGGGGACTTGTTGCGGGCACACTGAGGTGCAAAGACTCCACAAATTCACGAACGTCTTTGGCCAGAGTGGGCCACCAGTAAAACGGGAGATGAGAAGACAGATTTTTTTCACACCCGGGTGTCCCGCCAATCGAGAGGCAATGTCCCCAATGCAGAATTTTCTTTCGTAGAGTCGGGCGCACATAAGTCTTGCCCGGAGGGATACACTGCAATTCTATGGAGGCAGCAGAGATGAGCCTTTCGGGGGAGATAATATGCCATGGTGCTGGTTCGTCTCCCACCACGTCAGAGGCACGGGAGAGGGCATGGCCTTGACGTTTTTCTTCCGCGGGGGCCGAAAATGAATTAGAAAATTAACTGGAAAATAATAGAGACCATCGTGCCTGGCGCGGGTTTAGACGCTGGGCCGTCTGGAGGTATAGGAGGTACTTGTGGTCGGTGTAAATATTGACCGGGTGTTCTTCTAGGGCTAGCTTGATGACCAGCAATTCTCGGTCTCCAATAGCGTAATTTCTCTCAGCAGACGAAAAGTTTTTTGAGAAAAAACTACATGTGCGGGTCTTGCCTTTGGGGCCCTTTTGAGAAAGTACAGATCCGGCTCCCACCGAGGAGGCATCAACTTCCAAGAAGAAGGGTTTTTCTGTGTCCGGTCGTGTGAGTACCGGGGCGGAGGGAGAAAGCAGACTTCAGCTTGAGGAAGCCTCCTCCGCCCGGGTGGTGGCCACAACCTAGGATTACTGCCCTTTTTGGTTAAAGCCATATAGGAGGGCACCAGTGAGGAGAAGTGCGGGACAACCGTCTATAATTAGTTGGCGAAGCCCAGGATTCTTTGTTTGGCTCGTAGGCCCACGGGTCTTGGCTACTGCAGGACGGCAAAAAATTTGGCAGGATCCATCTGCAGGCCCTTGTCCGAAATAATGTAGCCGAGGAATGGAAGGCTTTGCTGATGGAACAGACATTTTTCAAGTTTGGCGTAGAGGCGGTTAGCCCTCAAACACTGAAGGACCTGACGTACAGGCTGACGTGGGATTCCGGGGTCGAGAGAAAATTAGAATGTCGTCCAGAAGACAACGACCCCAGGATTTCAGGAGTCCCGGAAAATATCGTTGACGAAACTCCTGGAAAACTGCTGGAAACGTTGCAAAGACCAAAGGGATGACCAGGTATCAATTTGAATCACGAGTATTAAGGCTGTTTTCCCATCTCCCCTTTCAGGGATTCGATCAGGTTATGGCCCCGGGGGCCCAGTTTGAAGAAAATTTTGGCCCAGGGAGCCGGTCAAATGGGCTCGGTAATCAGGGCAAAGGGGTATCGCCCCTTTTATGGTATTTTTTTTAACCGGGGTTGAAACATGCATGCAGGGTCCATTTTTTTTTTGTTACAAAAAAAACCCCGGGGCCCAGCAGGGAGGAGGATTTTCCGAAAAAACCCCCCTTTGGAGTTTCCCCTTTGATGTAGGGGACAGCAAAGGACTGGGGGAAGACGGGGTGCCCCGCCCTGGGGGGGTTTTTTTCCCGGGCAAGGGGCTATAGGGCGTCTAGGACGGAGGGGGCAAGGATGGGTTGCTTCTGGGAGAAGACATCACAACTCTTAAGGGCGGGAAGGCCGCTAAATTTAGGGGTACGAGGTCCCAAAACAGCGAGACCGCATTCGGTTTCCCATGCAGGATTCGCCTTGTCTGCAGTTGTTTTCCCGGAGAATGGGTTTTCCCCCACGGAAGGCCCAAAGGATGATGGAAGACCGGGGTAACACTAAAACGAAAGTCTCCCTTATGAATTTCCCCCATAAAAGGGAAACGGCTCAGTGCGGAACGGACTGGATCGCTGAAAAACTCCCCATGATGGAGGAGATGGCCAAGGGTTTCTACAGGAACCCACGGGAGATTGTTTTGAGCCCACGCAGGTCCAAGAAATTTCCGCCCCAACCAGAGTCCAAGAATGAAACTTAAAAGTGGACCCCGTTTCAGTGCTGACCAGACGGGTATGTTCAGACAGGAGGGAAGAACCCCTTTGGGAGCCCCCCAGTAGCCAGGTGGCCGTTTTTCCCCGGACCCATGGAGAAGCAGACAACCCCCAGAATGTTCAGGCTGTGCATAGGAAAAGGTTTCCCTTTCGGTCGGTTTAAAATTTTCGGATCAGGGGGGCTCTATCCACTTGCGGCCCCTTTAGGTGGGCTGGGGAAAGGGGGCGGTGGTGGGCCTAGAAACCGGGAAAACGGTAGCGACGGGTTTTGGACCGGTTTGCTCCCCTGAAACGGATATCAATCTGGTTACCTTTGCTACTTATTGGATGGTGGACCCGGTGGAGAGGGAACCTTCTGGCTGGAGGGGGCCCTTTTTGACGTGGAAATTTCATTTTTTTCCCCAAGCCAACTCCAATGCAATGTGCGGAAATTTCCGGGGTATACCCCCGGAGGAAGTTCCCCGCTGAGGTTCAACAGGGCGGGTTTTAGCGACGAAGCGGGGCAGGCTCTTCGAAAACCTGGGAACTCCCGTAGGAAGTTGCAAGGCCGCATGACCGTTC
>JAODAL010083859.1:0-11108 GCA_025379985.1 Phyllomedusa bahiana
CCCCCCCCCGGCGAATACGCCGGGGGGGAGATAATTGACAGGGAAAATTTACTACCCAAATACCGCCCAGCAATTCAAGTCAGGGCCGGCGAGTCCCGCCCCCGTTCAGTCCCCCGCTCCCGCCCCCGGTCACACGGCGTAATTGCGGGGCGTAATTACGCCCTGCAAATGCACCGTGTGAACCTAGCCTAAGGGTGCGTTCCCACTGCACAGGACAAATCCCGGTCAGTTTGCGATGAGCGGAGAAAAACCCTCCCCCTTCACATTCATAAGCACAGATTCCGTCCGAAAACCGGACGGAAGATTGTGCTTGATGAATGTTTTGCTGCCAGACCGCGGGCGACAAAACCGCCAGACGGAAAACCCGTGCAATGGGGACTGCTGCATGGGTTTTCCATAGAGCACCATTGGGCTCATTTTCTGTACGGGCTTTCGGCCGGTTTTTGAGGCGGTTTGCGGTCTTGCAGACCGCCTGAAAAACCTGCCGAAAGCCCGTGCCGTGAGGACATGCCCTAAGACCCACACCTATCTCAAGAAAAGGACCCCCCTAAAGTTTCGGTGAACATACTGTACTCAGAATTCCCATTGAACAGAATGGAGAGTCATGCACAAGCGCAACCATTCTGAGCCAAACCTTTTAGGGGCCTGTTCACGAGATGGGTGTGGGTCCAAGACGTGGGACCCACACCTGTCAGACTTTGATGGCATATCCTAGCAGTATGCTATCAAAGTGTATAGTGAGGACAACCCTTTTAATCCATATGTCCATTACAGACCCTCTTCCATCCTCCTACAAGTCTGCTTTATGTACTTTTTTTAAACGAGTCTCTTGGATGCCAGAAAAAGCCAAATGAATTTACTGTCTATTTATACACATTTAGTGGCAAGTGTTGTTGTTCTGATAATCCGCATAGTCTGACTCCAATCTGTGTCTGATAACATTGGATTACAGGACTCTTACTGTCTACATGATATTGACCTGGGTCCTGTTGGATATCTGCTCACATTTCTAGTATGTTTCCGTTCTGCAGCACCTCAGGTATACAGATGTCTATATTCTATTGTGAGAGTGACATCAGCACCTCGGGGTGTTCGGGCGCTGCTCTGTGCGGGTCATTTTTCTGCGCTGACCCCTTATTGACCTGTCAGCCCGGCATTAACCGCTGACCTCCGGGGCTGCGCCAATTTGTGGATAAAGGGGCATCTTGGTAAGGGAAGCATTAATGATTTGCTTAATCCTCATCACTGCCCACCTTTTATTAGTGTGCAGAGCCCCCCCCCCCCCCTCCGTTCTCCCTCCATTATCTCTTTCCCCCCCCTCTCCCACTTTCCCGCATACATCACATCCATTCTACTTGCCGGGGCTCACCCCCATGAATAATTTAATGCTAGAAACAGGCCACCATAACACATGATTGAAGCTTTCGCGCCTTTTGCAGTTGTATACCTTTTGAGGGACCCAGTCACTGTTTCGGGTGAGCTCATCTAAAAATCCACTTATGGGTTTAGGGTCCTCTCTTCACCATCAGTGTCCCCCTCCTGGCCTTTTTTTTTTACCCCCGAATTAAGGGATTTATATAAAGGGAATGGGCATTAACACAAAATTTTACTTTGTTACACTCAGTGGACAAAAAACTCACTGAAAACCAAGTCCAAGGCATTCTCCACGGCGGGGGGTTTGGGGAGGGTTTCTCAGACTTTTGCAGTCCTCAAAAAAAAACGCGCAAACGAGCAAAACGGGCCCTATGAAAACCCAGAACATCCCCACTGCAGGGGTTTTCCGCGGGGTTTTTGTCCCCAGCGGCACCGAAAAATTTTCAAACGCAAATCTTCCCCGAATCATAGGAATGTGAAGGGGAGGGCTTTTCTATGCTCATCCGGAAAAAAAGCCGATGCCGCCCCCCCCACCCCCCAAAAATCGTCCAGTGCCGTAAAAAGGGTCCCTAAAACGTTCATAAAGCTGAGGTTTTTTTGTCCAGTGCATGTCAAAAATAGCTAAAAAAATTTTACAGTTTTTGGCGCATTTTACGGTTTTTTTTGGCGTGATTTAATTGCTGTGATTTCTGCAAAAAGTGTCAAAAAACTCCGCATTTTTACATAGACCCCCAATAGTAAATTTTCTGCCCACGTTTTTTGAAAAATGTTTAAAAAACGACCAGCAAATAAAACAAGCAAAAAAAAACCTTCTGGGGAACAACAAAACTTTTCTATTATCTGAGATTTTTTTTTTCGGGGAAATTTAAAAAATGAAAAAACCAAAAAACTTGAAAATTCTGCATGGAGACATAGCCTTATTGCACTCTGATATTTTTGTTACATAAATGTTACGTTTTCAGTGCTGCTTCCTGAACATAAAGATTTGTTTCAATCTAGGACCTAATAAAACAACTTGAAGGGTTGGTTAGGGCACGTCCAAGGGGTTCACGTTGAAAACCGCTTTGAACCACGGGGTTTCAACAAGTTTTTCTGGGGGATTTAGGTCTTTGTTTTCCGTTGGATTTACAGTCAGAAAACGAGTTCAATTCATGTTTATGGAGGTTTTGGACGCGGATCCACATCCAAAACGTCTTACACATGTATTGGATGCATCTAACAGAGGTTTTTAGCCATCCCCATTGACCCCAATAGTACATTTTCCACGTGGAATACGACAGGAGAATCAACTTGTTCTAAGGTTTTTTTATGTTTAAAAAACGACCGGCGAAAACTACAACACCTATTTTCTATTGGGGTCAACAATGGTGGTTTTCTTTCCGTTTTAGACAAGTATTTAGAGTCGGAATCCATGTGACGAGCCTTCTAAGTTTACATTCCCCGATTTTGACCGTTTTTTGACATTTCTGCCCCAAAAAAGCGAAAAAAAAAAGCCCTTCAGTTCTTTCATTGGGTTTTTAAAAAAGCTCATATGGGTTTTTTTTCCCCCGCTTCTTTCCCCCCTGTTTGGGAGCTGAAAAAGAAGCGTCATGTCAATTCTTGAAGCCTTTTTAATGCTTAATCCCCATAGTAATCAATGGAGAACTTGAAAACCAAATCCAAACCTCGGTGCGGTTTTTGGCGTGTTTTTCAGTGCGGTTTTTGCCCTGGCTATTAGTTTGTATGGGTGTTTCGGAAAGAAAGCAGTGTTGGGAAAACTTCATTAAAAGCCTGATCAAATCCTAGTTAAAATCTCATCTAAAAAGTGCTGCATTTTGGGGGAAAGGTTCAGAGAGTTTTGACCCGAAATTTAGCTCTAAAAAGCCAGTGAACTTACCCTACGTATCAGCAAAAGCGATGCTTTGTGAGTTCAATACAGCGGCAGCACAATTCTCTCTCCTTATTTCCGCTACTCACCATGTAACACCCTTTTGAGAGGACAAACAGGGCAGGGGACAGGACTCCATGAGCCAGGTTTGCACTGGTGGTGCACAAAGCCACAGCGGAAAAAAGGAACTTGTTAAACCCACCCCCAAAAAAGGCGCTACCATCCTTTTGGGGTGTTTCCCGGGGATCAATGGGTTTAGCAGGCTACAGGCGCCTAAGCAATAGAGGAAATATTCACCTCCAATGACTGAAAGCCTGTACATACCTAAAATATCCCAGCAAGTTTTTTAGGCCCAAAAACGCTGGTTGGGGGGGAGAGCCCGGGCACAGATTATACAAAAAAAATGAGGGGAAAAATTTTTCAGCAAATGTGATAACTGTTTTCAACAAAAACCCCAAGGGGACCCCTTTTAAACCAGAAAACAGGCTTATTAAAAAGGGGAAAACCCTTTGAAATAAACAGGGGCCCAAATTACAATACTGCTGTGAATATGAAAGCCTTTTTTGCAATACAACTTCGTTACCAGTGGTGCAGTGACCAGCCGTTTGCTTGGGAGTCCCATATGCAATAGGGTGCAGACAGCCTATCACACGTCTTGTATACCCACCAAGCCAGCTTACCACACGATACCTTCTTACTGAGCTATGCACCGCTGATGTCAAAAGTCATAATGATGTGACTCAATTGTGTATAATACTAAAATGAAGCTTTTGGATGTAACTTCTGTTTGTAGGTTTAAACAATCTTGTCACAAAAACTGAAAATAGAGACATTGTCGCTGTTTCTTGCTTCCAGAGGATTGTCTAGACTGAATACAATTTTAGCAAACCCGCAGACTGTAGGAAGTAGTAGTTCTGTACATGATTTCAGCCTCCAGGTTTAAATAAGAATATTTCCATTCACTGACAACAAGTAGAGATTTTGAAAAGGACTTTGGTTGCATATACACATTAAGCTTGAGCCCTTTCCCGGTAAAATTGAGGGGGCCCCGCCATATTCCTCTTCTCTCTTCTCCATTTTCCAGAATCACTCTGGCGCTGGGGAAAATGACAGGTCATCCTGCTCTTTACATAAGCGCCTTTGGGAAACCGCCCGCCGTGCTAATCCTGCCGCCTGTCAGTTCTGTGTCATCAGCAAGGGGGCCCCGACGCTTTTTCGTGCCCCTCTTTTTGCCGGGGCCGGGGGAATTTTGTCTTGCTGTTGCATTTCCTCACAATTTTGAGGGGCCCCTTTTTGGGGGCCAAAAAAAGGGGGGGGAAAAGGGAAAAATTTTTAAAAAATTTTTGGGGAATTTTTTTGGGGGAAGGGGCCGGTTTTTAAAAAAAAAAAATTTTTTTTTGTGAAAAAAAAGGGGGAATCGGGGGAAAAATTTTTTGGGGGTTTTTAAAAGGGAATTGCCAAAAAACCAAAAAAAAATTTTCCCTTTTTTTTTGGGGGAAAAAAAAACCCAAAAATTTAAAAAAAAAAAGGGGGGAAAAAATTTTTTTTGGGGGGGGGGGGGGTTTTTTTTTTAAAAAAGGGGGAAAAAAAAGGGCCGGGAAAAATCCGGGGGGGGTTTTTAAAAAAACCCCCAAAAAAACCCCCCCAAAAAAATTTTTTTTCCCCCTTTTAAAAAAGGGGGGTGCGGGGGAAAAAAAATTTTTTAAAAATTTAAAAACCCCCTTTTTTTTTAAATTTGGGGTTTTTTTTTTCCCCCCGGGGAATTAAAAAACCCCCTTTTGGGGGGGGGGGGGGGGGAAAAAAAAAAAAGGTTTTAAAAAAAAAAAATTTTTTTTAAAAAATTTTTTTTTCCCCAAAAATTTTTAAAAAGGAAAAAAAAATTTTTTGGGGGAGGGGTCGGCGGGGGGGGGGGTTTTTTTGGGGGGGGGAAATTTCCCCAAAGAAAAAAAAGGGGAAAAAAAAATTTTTAAAATTTGGAAACCCCTTTTTTTTAATTTAAAAAGGGGGTTTTGGGTTTTTTAAAAAAATTTTTTTTTTGGGAAAACCCAAAAATTTTTTTAAAAAAAAAAAAAAGGGGAGGCCCCAAAAAAATTTTAATTTTTAAAAAGGGGAAAAAGGAAAAAGGACCCCCTAAAAGGGGGCCCCCCCCCAAAACCAAAACCCCCCCTTTCCCTTTTTTTTTTTCCTTTTTTTTCCTTTCCCCTTTTAAAAGCCGCCCTTCTAAACCCCTTTTTTTAATCCGGCTTTTTCCCCCCCCCCAAAAGCCCCCTTTAAATTTAATTTAAAAACCCCCCAAAAAATTTAAAAAAGGGGGGAAAAAAAAAGGTTAAAAACCCCCCCCCCAAAAAAAAAAACCATTTTTTTTTTTCCCCCCCCCCTTTTCCCAAAAATTTAAAAAAAACCCCCAAAAAAAAAACCCCCAAAAATTTTTTAAAAAAAAAAAGGGCCAAATTTTGGGGCCCCCCAAAATTTTTTTCCCCCCCAAAACAACCTTTCTTTTCCGGCCCCCTTTTTCCCCCAAAAACCAAACCCCCCCCCCCAAATTTTCCCCCCCTTTTCATGCTTTTTTTTCCCCTTTTTCCCCAAAAAAAGTAAAAAACCCCCCCCAAAAAATTTTTAAAAAAAAGGGTTTTTTTTTCCCCAAAGGCCCTTTTTTTCCCCCAAAAAAACCCCCAGGCCAAAAACCCCCAAAAATTTTTTTTCCCCCCCAAAAATTTCCTTTTTCCCCCCCAAAACCCCAAACCCGGGAAAAAGTCCCAAAAAAATTTTTCCCCCAAAAATTTTCCCCGGGGTTTTTCCTTTTTTTGGCCAAAAAAAAAATTGGGGTTTTTTTCCCCCTTTAATGTGGGGAAAAACCAAAACCCCTTTTTTTCCTATTTCCCCCCCCCCCTTTTTTTTGGGGTTTTGGGGGCGTTTTTGGGGGGGTTTAAATTTTCCCCCCCCTTTTTAAAAAAGGGGGAAAGAAAAAAGGTTTTTTTTTTTTAAAAAAATTTTTTTTTAAAAAAAAAATTTTTTAAAAAAATTTTTTTAAAAAAACCGAAAAAATTTTTTGGGGCCCCCCAAGGGGGGGGTTTTTTTTTTTTTTCCCTTTTTTTTTATTAAAAAAAAAAGTAAAATAAAAAAAAATCCCCAAAAAACCCAAAAAAAAGGGCCCTTTTTTTAAAAAAAAAAAAATTTCCTGTTGCCTAAAAAAAAATTTTTTTTTTTTAAACCCCCAAAAAACAGAACCTGAACTCTGGTTGCTATGGGCAACAAAGACCGTCTTATTGTTATGAAGAATAAAAATTGGATATTCCAAAAAAGGGTTTGGGTTTAAAAGTCAAACCTTTTTCTTTAAATCTTTTACTTTCCCTTAAAAGACACCATACCAAAAAACATCATAATTTCCCCAAACAGGCCCGGGCCCCACGCGTTTCAAATCCCCAATGTGGAAATTTTTTGTTTACAGAATTTTAAATGCATAGGCCAAAATACCTGCTTTTTGGATATGCTGTTCCACAAATGTATGTTGCTCTTTTAATGGCGTTAAGTAAAGAAATCAGGTTTTATTTTTGAACTCTGGAATACCCAATCTTTATTCTTCATCTTTGGATTTATTGTTGTCACTGGCAACGGATGTCTCCAGTGTTATGGAGAAGAATTCCTCCATGTGAAGCCGGAATATTTAATTTCAGGGCAGAACAGACAAAGGGGGGAGATTTTTTTTTTTTTTTTTTTTTTCAAAAATGTTCCTGTTAAGTGGGGTGTCAAACTGCCGGCCCCCGGCTTTTTGGGAAAAATACAAACCCATCTGCCCATGTTATAGATTATAAAATCAGATGGGGGTTGTATTTTCCCAACAGCTGGGGGCCCGGGCAGTTTGAACCCTTGGTTAGACGTCTTTATAATAACCCAGTATATATTTAAGGAAAAATGTTACTAGTATAAACATTGGCTATGATGGGTGCTGTAATTAAGGGACATGCCCCGAAATTGGGCCCACCGCGACAGTTTTTAGGCGCATTTAATCAGTGTAAAGTGCGCCTGAAAGTATGATCCTTTCAAAAAGCTGGCGCCTGGTATACCTTGCATAGTAAACTTAATGGGCCTAAAAAGGCCCCATTGCCCAATCCGGGGCATAGCGTATCATTGCTAGTGTATGAACGCCCCTATCGGGGGCATTGCGTTAAGGGTGATAACTTATTACCAGTGTATGCAATGCGCCTCAATAGGAGCGCATCATTGCTACTATATTTAATGCGCCTTTTTATGCGTATTACAGTGTGTCGTGCCCGTCATATAATGCGACTTGTTTTGGCATACTACAGTTCATTTATATCGAAAATATGCCGTTGAGTATTTTTGCCGCAAAATAGACCAAAGAACGGCGCTTGCGTATTGGGACATGTCGCCCTAAATGTATTCTATGTGTGTAATAATGTACTACTAAAAGTTATATACAGTAAATATGTGTACACTTTATTATATGAAATATAATAGTGCAGTATATTTTATAGATTTATATGTATAATACTGTGCTGGTGCAAATTACATAACATATATAGTAATGTATAGTAGTAAGCATTATAGTATATTACTCTATATTACATGAAGTATAAGTGCATTGCTGTATATTTATAAGTTGTATAATTCTGCACTGCCGTATTCTATAGATATGTATAAAACTACTGATGTAAATAATAAAGAGTATATATAAGTATGTTAGTTTGTATTATAGTATTTTATTCTATATTACATGGACGATAAGAGCATGTCCCCACGGCACGGGTTTGCAGCCAGTTTTTCAGACGGTTTGCGGTTTTGCAGACCGTCTGACAAACCGTCCGTAACGGCCAATGGGCTTCCCTTAGGGAATTATCGTGCAGCAGTCCATGAAATGGGTTTTCCGCCTGGTGGTTATTCGCCTGCGGGCCGCCGTAAAACTTGTGGCTTTGCACTTTTCTGTCCGGTTTTCGGACGGAATATGTGCATGTCAATGGGAAGGGGAGGGCCTTTCTCCGCTCATCGCCCCCCCGCAACTGTGTGCACGGGCCCTAATAGTTTGTATTATATTATTCTCTATTATATGGAATATATTAGCACATTGCAGTATATTTTATAGATTATGTATAATACTGTGCTGATGCAAGTGATATAAAATATATCGGTATAGTAGTTTGTATTCTAGTAAATCACTCTATATTATATGAAGTATAAGCATATGTTCACCCAGCGTATTTGCGGGGTGTAATTGTGCTGCAGTACACTCGAAATATGCCCCGCACATACGGTAAAATGAGTGCCTGATTTTCTGACCTATTACCCAGTGAGTACTGAGTGCCCAGAGAGAGAAGTGAACTGCCGGTTTTGTTCTGGCGCTTATGCGCCGGAGAATGTGGGGGTGGATGGGAACCGGACCAGAACACTTTGGAAGTACACGCTAGCCAGCATGTACTTCTAAAACAGCAGGCGTATAGCGGCAAGCACAGCAGCGCAATTACACCCCGCAAATACACCGTGTGACAATAGCCTAATAGTACTCTGCTGTATATTTTTTATATTAAGTGTGTAACATACTGTCTGTCTGCAAGATTATATGGAATAAATAGCCTTTGCCTTGGCTTACTTTTACAGACTTGATTTGGGTTGGTGGGACTTGTTGCTGTTTTGGGGTAGGAAATGAAGTTTCGTTGGTGTATTTGTTTTTGAATATATATATGATATATAAATTATATTATAAAAAAATTTCTTAAAATTCATGTTATGTATATAAAATTTTTAAGCGGAGATGTTAGGTTGCCTCACTCATCAAAGACCTGTGGGGTGAAGGATATGTGACAGCACACAGGCTGTCATGTACATCACAAGGTTCACTCTGACATGACTGCCTGGGGACACACTGTCCTACTGATGGATGGGGATTATCTGTGTCAGAGCTGCTGGAGGCTACATGTAGGAAGGAGAAATTTACAGACAGGAGTCAGTAAGTTACAGAAGAAAGGTCCTCATCTACAAGAGTCCCTGCAAATAAAAGCTGGTACTCTACAGGAAAGCAGTCCCTGCCTGGGAAGTCTGAAAAGGACCTTGCTGACACAACAGAGGAGAGAACTCCACTGACCTTAAGAGCTTACACTCTACAGGAAGAGAACTCCGCTCATCATAAGGGCTTACACACTACAGGAAAAAGAACTCCGCTCATCATAAGGGCTTACACACTACAGGAGGAGAGAGAACCCTGCTAACCATAAGAACTTATACTCTACATGAAAGAGAACCCCACTAAACTTAAGAGCTTACACTTTACAGAAGAGAGGACCCCACTAACCATAAGAGCTTACACTCTACAGGAGAGAGAAACCCACTAATGAGTACTCTGCTGTACTGAACATCTACAGGAGAAAGGTCCCTGACCACAGTATATAGGATTGCGGATCCTACTGACCATAAGAGCTTACACTCTAGAGGAGAGAGGACTCTGCTGACCATCAGAATCTAAAAGGAATGGCTGAAGTAATATAATAGTAATTCCAAATTTGTCCAAGGAAAAAGCTGCTTTTGCTGGATTGGGAATCTAAAGAAAGTTTCATAAATCCATCCCCCAGCCAATATCTGAGCCAACAAAACTTGTATTAGAGAGTAGGAGATACAAATGAATGAGGTAGATGAGAGAAGTAGACAAGAGCCAGATACTGCCCCTGATAAAAAATGATGGTATTACATTTAGCCTATGCTCACATGGTGGAATGTAACATGGATTTTGGTGCGGAATCCATGTGCAGTCTGCCGGGAATCTACATCTGATTATTTGTTAATGGGAACCTGCGTCATAGTTCGCAGTCCATTGTATGAACTACAGTGTAGATTTTTTTAAAAATAATCTGCATTGGAAACTGCGTCAGGAAGACAGGACGTGGCTTAGCCCAGTTCAGGGGTGTAGAACAAAAGCTGTAGAGGTGGAACAGGAGATGTTTTACAACAGACATAAATGGCGTCCACAACAACATTGACTAGATTGGGGTCCGTCAAGTTCCCACTGCCACGAAAACGATAAAAATAGTGCAACCTGCTACGCTACTACTATCATTCCTGACAGAATTTTCAACGGAGCCGGAACCTCCCGACATTGAATGTGAACCAGACTTAATCCGCGTACATACGCTGTGGCAAATCTGACACATGTAAGGTAAAAGTGAGTCAGAAAGCCAAGGATATTCACCCAAAAAATTTTCAACCAAAAATGTGTTGTGTGAACATTGCCTCAGCTTTTTTTTTTTTTTTTGCTTCATAGCTTTATGGGGATAAATTTTCTCCTTGAGGAGAGCACTATAAAGATATAGGGAGACTTAAAGGGGTTGTCTCACTACATTGATTCGTCCTGTTTTCTTGGTTTCATTTTGAATTCAGGGGCATGTTTACTGGGTTCTACTAGGCTATAACAGAAGCCAGGTCTGTAGCTATAGAAACCAGTGCTGGCAGCCTATCATGAGAGGTTGAAAGGTCTGAAGCTATGGGAACCTGAGGAGCTGATGCAGCTCATACAAGAGGGGATATCTAGGAATAGGTAGGACACTGTCAATGGACATATATTGCAAAGTGACTTGTTTTTGCAAGATCTTTAACCTAAAAAGCAATCCTTGTAGTGAGACAACCCCTTTAAAGGTCACGCGATGCTCCCTGAGAAAATTGAATGTCTTCCCTAGAGCCTATTTACATATCAGATTTTTCTATCACAGCTAATACATAAATCAATAAATCATACCTCAAACACAGAAAAATAACTATATAAACTTAATAGAATGTTTTTCCAGAACAAGAAATAGATTTGAGACACAGACAAGCACATACAGTCTGAGAGCTAAGTAAATGTAGATAACATATATTTGGAAGA
>JAODAL010083860.1:0-11108 GCA_025379985.1 Phyllomedusa bahiana
CAGTGCTTTTTGGACAGGTGATGTAATTTTGGTCAGTGATTTTGAACAGTGGGTGTCTTTTTTGTCAGTTTCATTCTGCCCGGTGATATCATTTTTTGGTTTAGTGGGATTCTGCACAGGTGATATTCCCAAAATTGTCAGTGCATTCTTTCCCCAAGGGGATGTCATTAATTTTTCAAAAGGGATTTGCACAGGTGAAATCATTTTTTGTCAAAAACTTTTTGCACGGTGATGTCCTTATTGTCAGGAAATTTTGCAAGGGTGAAGGGCATTATTTCAGTGAATTTTGCACAGGGGATGTCATTAAATTTTCCCGTGCAATTTTGCACAGGTGATATCATTATGGTTTAGTGCATTCTGCCCAGGGGGGTGATATCAATTTTGGGCAGGTTTCTTCTGCACAGGGGGATATTTATTACGTCAGTGCATTCTGCCCCAGGGGGATATCATTAAATTTTGTCATGCCAGGTTTATATCATTAATTTTCAGAAAATTCTGCACAGGTGATATCATTACTGTCAGGGGCATTCTGCAAAGGTGATTACATTATTGTCAGTACATTCTGCCCCAGGGGGATATCATTACTGCAGTTTCATTCTGACAGGTTTATATCATTATTGTCATTTTCATTCCCGCACAGGGGATTATCCTTACTGTCAGGGGCATTCTGCACATGATATCATTTTTGGTCGTGCTTCTGCACAGGTGAAAATCATTATTTTCAGTACATTTTTTTGCCCCAGGTTTAATCATTATTGTCAGTGCTTCTGTGGGAGATCCCGAAAACATGACCTGTTGGTGTGCCCTTGGGGGGACTGGGGGTTGGGGAAAACATGACTTATTTCAAGTGAAGTTCTTTCTCAGAGGCACTATAAGGGTGCGGTTTTTTTTCACAGCAAAGACCCAAAAAACCCGGTTTGGTTTTTCTGACCGGTATTTAAATCTTTTTTTTGGCATGCAGGGGAACAGCTTTTGTTTGTAGATTCAAGCCATCCCCCTTTGCACCCACATGGGGGGAGGGGAGGGAATTAACAAGTTCAAAAATTTTTTTAACCCCCAAACCGGTGTAAAAAAAAAAAACCAAAAAAAAGTCAGACGGGTGCACGGTTTTTTATTAAGGGGGTTGTTTCCACGGCTTTTTTCTGGGAAGGAAATTTTAGCCGTATTAAAGCCCCCGAATGCACTGCTTACGGCTGAAACCCCCCCATTTATTACAGTAATCCCCATTTTCCCCTAGAAACAAAAGGATTCCGTCTCCCCCCCCCCCGGCGAATGGCCAAGGGGGGAGAAAAGTGACTCATTATTTCGTGTGTACGCCCAAAATAAGAAGTCTATGGGGCCGGCGGGCTGCCGTCCCCCCCGCCCCCGCTGCACGGCAGCCGGCGTAATTGCGGGGCGAAATCCGTCCCCGCAATTACGTCGGCAAAAAGCCGTGTGGTGGCCCTTAAATCTATTTGGGGAGCTTTTGCTTTCATTTTTAGATGTTGAAAAGCCGATAAATAACCTGTGCCTTGGTGACTAGTATGATCCAACAAAGAAAATGGATGAGCACCAGCAAAAGTATCGGTAAAATCCATGAAAATTTGTTGGAAATCCAAGTTAAAACCGCCAAAAAAAAAGCCAACTAGAAAACTGTGGGACAAAAACCAGTCAGGGGGGTGAACAGCGAAAGTTTTTCGGGCTTTGCTTAGCCCTATATAGGACAAGCCCTGACCCTTGTTCCCCTTGATTTACTTATTATTTACCTCTTGTCTGATCACCTCCACATGTTTCCAGGTTATCTAACACATACCGGAAACAGTCTAGTAAGGTATTGGTTTCCAACAAAATTGGCCCTAGGTTGTGTGTATTAGATTCTGGGTCCCAATGAGGTCAGGGACTGCCAGAAGTGATACAAATATCTGTATAGCTCAGTGCAATTGGAATTTGGAGAGCTGCCACAATGACAGAACATTGCAGCATTATTCCCGTTGTTCCTCCTTTGTAAAGGAATTGGCTAATATTGACTGTAAGCTGGAAGCACACTAACAACTGTCTTATATCTTCTACCAAAAGTAAAGCAGCTGCATGTTTAAAAAAAAATGTGTTAAAGAGTTTCTCATACAAGCTTTTTTAGCCCAATCCCGGGTTTTTTGAACAAAAGGGTTTTTGAATTTAGGGGCGTGCTTCTTCTCTGCCCTCTTCTCCTCCCTCTTCCCCCCCCCCCCTCACACAAGAAAGCTCCCTCCATAATTTTTATAAGCAGGGGGGGGGGGGGGGGGGGGGGGTTTCTCCAAGGTTAAACCCCCCGTTGGGCCCGCCTAATTTCCCTTTTGAGGATTAGATCGCTGTAAGGGGTGATCTAGGTGTGGAGAGGTCTGTGATTCTAATAGAGAACGAAGGGATCAATGTTCTATCCCTCTGCTTAGCTTGCTATCCCACACTCCGCAAAAAAAAACCCCGAAAACAGAACGGGGAGCGTGAAGTGTTACTATACTCAGGAGTGTCACATAAGCATATATTTACTATTTTGCCATAGGGGAAACTTAAACCTATAGTTTTTCCCATTGATTGGGGTTTTAAATTTGCCTATGGCAAAATAGTAAATATATAAATAAAAAGTCACTTTTTGGGTTCCTTGCAGTTTCCCCCATTTTTTGGAGATTAAAAGTACTAGTACAGCAGAGCATGAACGGGTTTCACAAGCCCCCCTTTAATGTATAGAAATTATTAAGTTACAGCTCCACAACAAAACAAAATTATAGCAACCCCAAAGGGGTAAAGCTGCACATCAAAACTGTGTAGAGGGCAGGGGGGAACCGGCCACATGGGTTTAAAATTCCAGGCAGCAGGGACACAGAACCAGAGCCCTCCCCCCTCCCTCCACTACAGAATTTTTAAATGTCTGGGGGGGCTCTCTGCTCTGACCTGAAATTCTAAGGTGATGACCCAAAACAGACCCACAGCCATGAGATAAGGATCAACAGGTGGCTCCCAAATAGAGATTTGGGGAAGCTGATGCACCCTACAAACCCAGGGCTTACTCAAAATCAGTGGGAAACATTTAATGAACAAAATATTGCAAAGCTTCTTTTTTTTTTAAAAGACCCTTTAAATTTAAAAAACCCAATCATTGTAGCGAGACAACCCCTTTAAGCCTAGCCCATATTTTTTGTGGGCCCAAGAATGAAAACTGCCCCTGGGAGTAAATTGTCTTTGTTTTCCCAAAATCCCCCTTTTGACCTATATGAAATTAAAACTGAGCTCGATTGGTTGCTATGGGCAGCACATAAAAATCTTTTCTGCTTTGACAGTTTTCCCTAAATAATGCCCTAAGTGTTTAAGGAAAACTCCCGATACAGAGAGCCCGGAAAAAGTCACCCGAAAGGGAATAAGTGGAAAGTCCCTTTTGGGTACAACAACACTGAGACCGCCCTTCCCTTTTAAACAATGCCCCGCAGAAAACCGGGTGATGAATTCCCCACAACTCCAGGCACAAAAAAAAGGAGGTGAGAGGAAACACATGTAAAGTCAGAAACCCTTTGTAACTCTAACTCAGAGGGGGGTGCGTGCTAGGAAAGACCGGGAAAAAAGGGTTCCTGACCCGGCTTTAAAGCACAGCGCTCTCCTTGTCTCTTCAGCACATTGGGCCAATCCCAACCCCCCAGGTGAAAGATTTTTCAACACGCCCCCCGGGCCCCCTGGCCCTCAAAAAAGCCAAAAAAGCCCCAAAACCCCTGCAAAATGAGCCCTGGCCCGGTGGTTGGTCAAGAAACCCCTTTCCATCGCTACAAGCAGGCCCGAAATTAAAACGGTTACCCAAAGGTCTTACCCTTACACTTGGGTTTTCCTATACCTTCCCCAAAAAGGCCGGGAGTTTGTGGGGGCGATTTATCCGGGTTTTTCAGGCCATTGTTTTTCAAAGAAAAAGGGGCATCAGTTGGGAAAGGAAACCAAAGGGCCCATTTTCCCTTTCCTTTTGGAAAATCTTCCAGCTCCCCTGATCTCTGTTAACACTCAGTGGCCCAGTGGCCACTTCCGTCTGAAGCTTTCCCGCTTGAAGCCTCAAATTTGCGAGGGAATGTTTAAACAATTTTAAGGTTGGGCTTTGGGCCCCAAGTGAAAAAGCCCGAACAGGAGGCCCGTTTTAAAAATTTCCCAAATTTAAAATTTTTCCCCCTTTTTGGGGCTTTTACACAGAAACGTTTTTTGGGGGCATTTTTTTTTTTTTAAAGGTTTTTGTGCAGCAAAGTAAAAGCATTTAAATGCGTGCCTTTTCCTTCACAAAAGACACATCCCCAAAAAACCCCCAAATTTAAAGCACCCCAATTTATTGGGGGGATTCAGGGATCAAACACTTGTTGTGAATTTTGCCATTTTGCTCCTTATTTAAAAATGAGGAAGTTTACCCAAAAAATAAAAGAAACATTGAACATGGGGCAATTTTAAAGTTATGAGGCTCCCCAATTTAAAAAAAAAAAAACCCAAACCCTAATCAAATAACCCTTTTTGTCAGTCCCTGTTTGCCCCTTGATTTTTTTTTCCCTTCTTCCCCTTAAATTTTTTAAATTTTTAAAAGATTTTGGGGTTTAAATTATAAAATAAATTTTTCACCTTTTTTTTATGCTTAAATTTTCCCTCTTTTTAATGTGAAAAATTTTACAACCACCATTCTTCCTTTATAATGCCCCCATTACCCCCAAACAAGAGGTGTCCCTTTTTTAAAGCATTAAACATCCTTTCTATAGTTTTTCTTACCCTTTTCCCCAAACCCCTTTCAACTCAATATTTTAGAATTTTAATCCTCACAGGATAAAAAATTCCTTTAATAAAATTTTTTTTTCAGTAATAAGTTCTTTTTTTTTATTTTGAGCTACCAAAACACTTTACCCTGTTTCCCCCAAAATAAAAGGGATGTCTTTTAAAATTTAAAATTTTTTCTCCAAAGACCAGCAAAGACCCATTTTTAAGGGATGTTTCAACTTTCCAGAACAAAAATTTACATTTATTGTTTAACAAAAAATTTAACAGTATTAATATACCGTTGAATTTCATCACAAACATCACAAAAGCAGCCAAACTCTGAATTGCATAAAAAAAATGCCTGCTCTTATTTTTTGGGGGGAAACAGGGTAGGCTTGGTTTTGTTAATTTATTGAGGATGTTTGTACCCTCTACCTTTAGGGCTTGTTCACACGGAGTGAAAAGCGCTTTTAGGATCCCTTGGGGGGCCCCTGTCGGCCCCAAGACGGATCAAAATTTGCAGTAAAGACCTGCTGTCAGCTAACACCAGCGGCGTTTACATGAGGAACCCGCTTCGTGTTTTCCCAAAACGTAGCTGCCTCCGCCCTTTAAAAAGAACTGCATTCAATTTTTTTCAAAATGGAGCCACTGCCTATTAAAAAACGCGTGGCGATTTTTTTCATTGGGAAACCCGCTGGTGTTCCGCACAGTATCATCTCACGGGTAAATTGTTAGATCCGTCTTGGGGGCCGACGAGCGGGCCCCAAAACGGATCCTAAAAGCGTTTGTAACACGGAGTGTAAACTCCATGTGAACAACCCTTAAATAACTGCGCATGGCACTTGGAATAACCAATCGGTCTTTCATCCCCACATTGTTCCACATGCCCTATTTTTACACATATTACATGTTTGAAATTTCTTCTATTGACCAATAAAATTTTCTTTTTTCCGGGTAATTGGAAATTTTGGAATTTCTTGGGCAGCCCCTTGGAAAGTTTTCCCGGGTGGCATACCTTCTCGTGAGCCTTCATCGTACACATGGTTGGGTTTTTTTAACCCTTTTATTTGTTGTTTTTCCCCATAATATTTGTTTTGGTATTTTTTAGTGGATATATCCTTAATTTTAAAATACCACATCTTTTTTTCTAATTTTATCCCAAACCTGCACTATATTTTGTGCCCTATATTTTTTGCGGTGGTGTTTTTTTTTTTTTTAAAAAAATTTTTTAGTAGTTGATTTATCTGTGTAGTTTACTTTAATAGGATTGATTTTTGCAAAATACTATTTGTCGCCATATTTTTATTGGTATATGTATTTTGCCACATCGGCACACTACTGTATGCCTAAACATTGACGGACATCTAAGGTTTCTTGCTGGAGGTATACATCGGGGAATACTTCCAATGAATACCCCTAACAAAAGCACAACAAGAGGTGTGAATAGAGCCTAAACTTGCTGTTAGTTGAAGAAATGCTAATTACCGATATACCGGTATAACCGACCCGAGTAAAGCCCCAGGCACCTACTTTTCCACAAAAACCGGGGAAAACTTTTTGAAATCGATATAAAAACCCAGGTGGAAAATCACGGGTACTGGGGAATTTAAAAAAAAAAAATAATCCAATAAAAATTTCATAGGCGGTAAGGCATTTTTAAGTCCCCCATGCAGATATAGGCGGTATAGGGAGCAATGTCCCCCAGGCAGACTATAGGCAGGTAATTTCCCCCAAGGGGAGTATAGGGCCCTCATAGGGAGGGTATAGGCAGCTAATTGCCCCCATAGGCAGTATAGGCCTCATAGGTAGGTATAGGTCCCCTGGGCAGGCTATAGGCAGTACTAGGCAGGCAATAGGCAGCTATAGGCAGGTATAGGTCCCCTAGGCAGGCTATAGGCAGGTATAGGCAGGCTATAGGCAGGTATAGGTCCCCTAGGCAGGCTATAGGCAGGTATAGGCATCGTTTAAAACAAAAAAAAAAACCCACTTACCTCGCTCCCCGCCGCTCCGTCTCCTACGCGCGCTCCCTGGGCCCTTCTGGGCACAGGCGGGTGATGTCACCCAGCCGCGCACGGCAGAGTGATACACACGCTGCCTGTGCCGGAACTCCGGACGGCCGTGAGTCTGCGGCCGCCCGGAGTCTACTGCTGAGCAGGGAGCGCTCGCTCTCTGCTCCGCAGTGGTATCTCTCTCCTCTTTGCACACAGGGGAAGAGATAGCCGACAGCGCATGGGCCACCGCAGTGCTCGGACGCTGTCGGCAGTACTCGGCCTTCACTATAAAGCGCTCCCTGAGGAGTCGCAAAATAACTGAAGCACCCTTCGGCGCACGGCCATCGCAGCGCCTGAGCACCGACAGTGACTCGAGTATAAGCCGAGGAGGGATTTTTCTGCACATTTTTTGTGCTGAAAAACTCGGCTTATACTCGAGTATATATGGTACTCCATTATGTGCTGGAGTAAAGACCTGCAGTCAAAGAACAGCTATCAAAATGTAGCAATTAACGTTAAAGGGGATGTATCGCTTCATCTTTTAGGTTGTTTTCTTGTAGCTTCATTTTCTCAGTTCCTCAAATCCAGGGGCGTTTCTTCCCCTCCCAGCTGGGTGTTTCTTAACTGAAGGGGGATGACATCATCCCCCTCCCCTTCACTGTTCATGCTCGCTCCCAAGTCAGTGTGTTTGAGATCAGTTGGAGGGGATAGCACATCCCTGCTCCCCCCCCCTCCTCACTCTCTGTCTGAGTCCACATGTCACTGTGTCATTCCTCTCCCTATGCAGTCTTATTTTGTAAGAGCTGTTTTTTTTTACATACCAAAGCCCTGCATTCAGTCTAAAACAAATCTTCTATGAACTCAGAGCACTGATCTCTTTTCCTCTCACAGCTTGAGGTTTGTTTACAGTTGAATCCATCCCTTTTATGAACTCATCCAGAGCAGCACAGATCTGTCTCCCTTCTATGTTTACACGCAGGAGCATTAGGCACCGAGCACAATTCTGCTGTTTTCTGTAAAAGCAGCTGCAGTGTTACTGTGGAGCTGCTGGCTGTACAGAGTGAAATGTTGCCAGACCCTTATTCTGAGTGAGAGAGGCAGGAATGCACGCTCCGGTGAATACGACCCGGGGCCAGACAGAATGTAAATTAGTAGAGCCGTCAGCCAATGAAATGAAAGGAGGTGGGATCCGACCGGCACTGGGGAACATGTTTTACACAAAACGAAGATAAGGGAGACAGTGAAAACAAGACGGCTTTGCTAATGACATCCAATTGCAAAGTTGCTTGTTTTCACTGCCCCCCTTATTCTGAAGACCATTTAATGTAATGATACAACCCCTTTAAGTTTCTGAAACCATTCTTTTAAGAAAGTGCTGGTCATGGCAAGACAACTAGTTGAGTCACAATATTATGACCACCAGCTGATATCCAGAGTAACTGTCGTCTGCAGCACGGACAGCGCTGGGCGGGCAGGGAGTGACTCTAAAAGGTCCTGGTATTTTGTCACAGGTTTCTGGAGCCATAATGACTGAAGTGCATCCCACACTTGCTGGAGGTTGCACGGAGGGGATCCATAGAGCATACACAATGATTGAGGTGGTCCCACAGGTATTTAATTGGGTTCAAGTCTGCCGAATTAAGGGTCCAGGATAGTATTTGTTCATGTTCTTCCAGCCAGTGTCAAACAGTTTTAGTCAGGTGACTTGTTGCATTGTCTTGCTGGAAGATGCCATCCGCACCAGGGAAGACAATCATCATGTATGGGTGCATGTGATCTGCAAGGATGGATTCATACCTAAATTAGTTAAGAATATCTTCCACGTGGATGAATGGCCCAGAGAATGCCATAAAAACATTCCCCAGACTATAACACTACCACCACCAGCTTGTGTTCTTCCAATAATGGTTGCAGGGTGTTTGTTCTCTGATGTTTCTTGGCTGACACATCAACGTACATCTATTCGGCAAAGGAGAAAACTTGACTCTTTAGAGAAGGCAACTCTGTGCTACTCAGCGGAAGTCCAGTTCTGATACTGCTGTGAAAATTGAAGTCTTTTCTGCCAATGTAATGTAGCCCCATCTATAGTAGGGTTCACTGTTGTTTTAGACACACATCGTGTAGCCCTCTGGTTTATTTTGCACTCCACTTAGACCGTCCTCGTGCACCTTTGTGACAGACGTTCACTCCTTACATCAGTGGCACGTGGTGCTCCACAGTTTCCATGTTGCTTGTTCGCAATGGTGCCATTTGCCCATTGCCCAGCGCATTAATTTCAAGTTACTAACCATGACCTACAAGGCTCTCCATAACCTCTCCCTTCCATACATCTCTGCCTTAATCTCCAGATATCTCCCCTCACGCAATCTCCGCTCCTCACAGGACCTTCTTCTCTGCTCTCCTCTTATCAGCTCCTCACATAACCGTCTCCAAGACTTCTCTCGTGCTTCCCCCACACTCTGGAACTCACTGCCCCAACACATCAGACTCTCCCCCAACTTCCCCAGGTTCAAAAGCAACCTGAAAACCCATCTCTTCAGGATTGCCTATAACCTAGAAGCCACTGCGCTACCCCAAAAACATGTCTGTCTCTCTCCTCCTCCACTGTAGATTGTAAGCCCTCGTGGGCAGGGTCCTCACTCCCCCTGTGCCAGTCATAAGTCAGTCACTATTATCATTGTACTTGTTTGATATATGTATGTATTTGAATGTACAGCGCCCTGGAATCAATGGCGCTTTAAAATAAATAATAATAATAATTTGGCCACTCATGATACACTTGCAGCACACAAATGGTTTCCATCTGCATAGTTTCAGAAATACTGCCACACTTACCCTGAAAGACCATAATCATCCCTTTTACCCATGAAAAACAATATATGGTTTTGCACATCAAAAAACATTTTTAAAAAAATGAGCATAGGTGCACATTGGAGTGGCAGTAATATACATACACATTCCAATATCAGCAGCACACTATCAACTAAAGAAACTATCAAAAGGCACATAGGAATTTTTGAAAAAGCATTTCTGCTACCTAGGATATATGAAAAATTTTTGAGGTTCTTGGTTCACATTTTTGATCAAAACTGCTTAAGCCACCTCCGAAACACCAACGGGACCTTAAAGGGGTGTTATCGTTTCATTAAATGGTCTTCAGAATAAGGGGACAGTGAAAACAATGCAATTTTGGGCATTTGGATGTCATTAGCAAAGCTGCCTTGTTCCACTTTTGTCCCTTATCTTGTGTTTTTATTTACAGTGTGGGTCTAATCCCTCCTCCTTGCATTTCACTAGCTGGGAGCTCATTTACATTGTGTACAGCCCCTGGGTCGATTCACGGGCTGTACAGAATGACTCAAGTTGGGGGCCGTAGAAATTTTCTGTTTCCACACCTAGCAGAAACAGACTGCAGCAGATTGGTACAATGAGAAAACATGACAGTTTGTCCCTGTGCCTAACCCCCTTTGCGAAACACGCAGATCTGTTGCCGTTCTTAGAAAGCTGTAATACATCTCCACGGTGAGAGATCAGTGCCATTTAGATTGAATGCAGCCTGTGGTATGTATACAGCTCTTATAAAATAAGACTGATAGGGAGAGACACAGTGATATGTGGCCTCAGAGGAGAGGGGGGGGGGGGGGGTCCTCAGGCCTGCAGTGAAGGGAGGATGATGTCACCCAGCTGGGAGTGGAAGAAACACCCCTGCATTCACAGAGCTGGGAAGCTAAGAGAAGTGTGAATCAGCCGAAGTAAGGAAGCGATACATCCCCTTTAAGGCAGGTGGTCCTACACTATTATAGTATTGTTACCTCTCCTGGACTCTGTTCAGACTTCCATACTTCAGGGAATAAAGGCACCAACTTATGAACATACTGCACTGATTTAAAAACTTGTGAAGGTGGGTGGAGTGCAGAAAACCAAAATGGAGGCATCCCCCTTTTACCCATGAGAGCAACATGGGATTTGTGTGCAGACAGCCTATCACACACTTAGTATACCCACCAAGCCAGCTCACCACATGTGACTTCCTTCATGAGCTACACGCTGCTGATTTGAAAAGTAGGAAGTGGTCGTAATAGTGTGACGTGTGTGTGTATAGATAGATGTGAATAAATACACGTGTGTCTGTATGTGTTTATATATTTTTGCTAGTTATTTAATGACCAAGATGTGTTATGGCCTAAGCTATTGACTTGGCAGCATGTTAGTATTGCAAGATCGATGAACTGTTGTACTCTTATCAAGCAGATAAATACTCAACTCCATAAAACAAGTTTGTTCAATCACCAAGGACAAATATGTGAATGGCTTTTATACTGCTTTCCTGTGTCCCTTGTAGGAAAAGGCCTCCCGAAGGGACTAGATGGGACACAGAACAACCCCACATGCCTT
>JAODAL010083861.1:0-11107 GCA_025379985.1 Phyllomedusa bahiana
TTAAGGGGGTTTTTTCCGGGGGACCTTCGGGTATATTGGATGGTTCCAATTTGGTTTGATGACCCATTGTGACGAAATTGACACAAAAGACAAGTTCTTGAGACCAAATGCATAATTTATTATTAAAGCACCCTTTTATTTATACCCCGTTTATAGAGGGCGTTCCTTTATTTACATAACATCATCGAATAAGAACACATCACTAAAATTTAGGTACAAAGTTAGTCCGGAAACAGGCCTTATTAGGAATTATTAAGGCAACATGTTTTATTCTTTTATGAAACTAACGTTATTAGGTTTTTTTTTTGAAGGACATTTTTTTACTTCACTATTGTTGTCTTGAGGTATCATGTTTGCTTTTTTGTTTGTTTGTCACCCACCAAGTTCACTCCAATCTGTGATTAAAACAGATTATTGGGGTACAATCACTTAAAGGTCTTATGAGGGGGAAAAGTACCAGAGAATTAACTCCTTAAATCTAATAACCAAACTACATTTTTAATTTCATCCTTAACAGCACTCTGGGGGGCCAATCCAGCAACTCTACCTCTTTGTCATTAAATGTTTTAATAAATAAAGTAGATTGCTGGTTGGCCCTCAATCCCAAGACCTCAACCCAAATAAACATTTTGTGGTAGAGTTGAAAAAAAATCTTATTCATCCCCAAGTGAGTCAACCATATGCCCCCGACATTAGGAACATTTAGAAGGACCTGAGATAAGTTTTTCAAAAAAGACTGCTTGAATCTTTTTGGGAAGCATGCCCTAAGTTCGGCATGTTGAACCCAAATGGGGGATTTACAGAAAAAACAAAATAAAAAAAATTTAAACTTTAGTTTTTTGAAACAAAACAAAACAATGCAGTAAAGTGACAAAATTCGCATAACTAAGCACAAAGGGTAAAGGGCAAAAGTTCAAAACATAGTAACCCTTTTTTACTATATGGTATATGCAACCGGGGAGGACCAAAATATTGGGACAGAGACATTTTTTTAATTTTGGTTTTGTACTTACCAAAAATAATTTCGAACAAACAAATTTAGTGAAGTTGAAGTTCAACTTTTAGCTTTTTTTTCAGTGATTTAAACAAAATGTTACATAAAAAATTTTAGGGACGAACTAAATAATTTTTTAAACCAATCCCTTCATTTCAGGGGGAAAAGAAATCAACCCAAAAAAAATAATTGAAATAAAAAGTTTAATTTCTAATACTTGGTTAAAAACCCTTTTGTTTGGGTCATTGCCCTATATTTGAAATGTTGAAATCATTTGTCGCATTTGGCGGGGTTTGGGCCACGTATGTTCTGAATCTTCAGAATTCACTGGCTGCTTCTGTCCTTTTTCACATCAAACAAAAAACACTGTGACCCAGTGCCACTGGCACCATGCATGCCCAAGCCATCACACTGCTTCCGCCGTGTTTTACAGATGATGTGGTATACTTTGGATCAGAGCATATAAAGCCTTTGCCCTACATTTTCTTTTTCCCTCAAATTCTGTTAGGGATGATCTTTGGGTTTTTTCTGTCCAAAGAATGTTCTTCCAGAACTGAGCTCTCTTTTTTAAACATTTTTTGGCAAAGTCCATCTAGCCTTTTTTAAAATTGAGGGTTTAAAGGGAGTGGCTTGCCCTTTGGGCGGGGAACCCCCTTTTAATATGTATTTCCCCATGCAGTTTTCCCTCTTTAAAGGGAAACTTTTGGGAAAAATTGAAAAGGGCCCCAAAAATTCCCGGGAGCATGTTTGCACTTGGTTGGTTTGTTGTAAAGGGGGTTTTTTCTCTCCCCAAATAAAAATTATTCTGGAATCATCCACCACTCTTTCTTTCTTTAGCGTCTTGATTTTTTTGGGGGGGCATTGATGATTCACCAGTGCTTTTTTTTATTTTTTAAAGGAAACCAAACGAAAGATTTTTCCACTTTTCATATTCCCAACAATTTCCCGATTTTTTTTTTTCCTTTTTTTTGGGGGCAGTTTAAAGAGGGCTTGTTTCAACACAAAAGAAACTCTTTTGACCCCATATTCTTAAACAGTAAAATTTTTTTAAAATGAAAGCACCACCCCTCAAAAAAACCCCGGGCTTTTTTTTCTGTTTAAATTTGAGAATGACATAACAAAGGGAAAAGCCCACACCTCCCCCATGGAAAAAAGCCTTTGAGTCAATTTTCCTATTTAGGGTTCTTTTAAAAAACAAGGGGCACATTTTAAGGAGAATTCCTAATTAAATACCCTAAAAAATAAAACCCTTTTAAGTCTGGACTTTTTGTCAATGTTCATTATTTAACTATAACTTGACTATGTTTCATTAAACAGATGAAAAAAACTAAATTTGTGTCAGTGTCCAAATATATATGGATTTATTTTTTGTTGTTGGCATATACAACAAATGTTTGTTGTAATCCCCGGGAGTATTTTCACCCAAAAACCATGCAAAACAAAAACAACAAACATTTTTATGGAAACATTGTTTATTGTTCGGCTCCCTCAAAGACATGGGCATTGTTTAAATTGAAAAATTACTGTGAAAAAATTTTAAATATTTTAAAAAAAATTATATATATATAAATATATAAATATATATATAGTAGATGAAAGAAAAAAAAGGGGGGGGGAAGGGTGCGCAAAATAGTGTAATCCGTTTAAAAAATTAAGTTTAAATCAAAAAAAGAAAGGCTCTCCCCCTGATGAGGTTTTTGCAATCCAAAGAGGCACAACACTCTAGAAAGGGGTTCCTAGGGCTATTAGCACCTACCCTGAAAATAGCAGCCGGGACCCAAAAATGTATACACAAGTCCCGACTGGCCCTTGGGCAAAAACAATAGAGGTATCCAAAATGGAGCGGGATCCGGCGCTCCGAGATAAAAGGAAACAGCGATCTCTCACTAGTTTTAGTAAAAAATAAACCTTTTTTAAATTGCCCAAAAAGTGTAACAAACTTTTGTTTGACACACAATTAAAAAAAATAGATTAAAATCTCAACGCGTTTTTTGGGCGGTAAAACCCCGCATTTCCTCAGGATGCCTTTTGGGCCCCTTTTTGTAATGTAGTAACCCCCGAAGTACAGGTCGGGAAAACAAGGGCGTTTTAAAAAATAAATAATAATAAAATAAATCTATTTGTTTTAATTGTGTGTCACAAGAGTCTTTTACTTTTTTAGACAATAAAAGTGATTTAATTTCTACTAACAACTAGTGAGAGACGCTTTTTCTTTTAAACTGGGAAGCGCCGGATCCAGCTCCATTTTGGATAACCCTAATATAAAAATATATATATATTATATTTTAAATATATATATATTAAAAATATAAATATATATATAAAAATATATATATAAATAAATATAAAATAAAAATTATTTGATCGCCTCGGATTTTTTTAATTTTGGGCCCACTGACAAAGAAAATAAAAAATCTAAAAACACCCCTAAAAATTTTAAAAAGGGGTCTTTTAATTTTTAACTTTGGGAGGGGGTAGAAAAACCAAAATTTAAAGCCCACAAAAAATCATATTGTAAAAACTATATAAATTCATTTGCTTTTTGCTGAGAAAAAAAGTATTTGACCCCTCGGGCAAACAAACTTAACAATTGGGGGGAAGAAGTTTTTTGTAGTTAAATGTTTAATAGTGTTTGGGGCTTTTTACGTTGGCTATCGCCCAACGATGGGATAGTCGATAGTCGGCCACCATCAATAAACTTTTCGATAGTCGATAGCGAAACCCTACTCCGATGACCAATTTAAAATCTAAAGGGGAGCAACAATACCCATTTTTCTTTAACCCAAACAAACTTTTTGGGTTTTTGGGAAGCTTTTTTTTTTGGAATTTTTTTTTTTTTTCTAAGGCCCCCAACAGTTTAAAAAGGATACCTGCAAAAACTTTGGCACAACACTTAGGCCCATAAAAGGCCCCAGAAAAAAAATCACACACCATTCAAATAATCCCTGTCTTGTACCACAGCATGACCCTTAAAAAAATGCATGACCCACAAAAAGAAAAAAGGTTTCCAAAGGCAGTAAAAAATGAAAACCCTCATTTTACTTTTAACTGGAAATTGGGAAAAACCCCGTCCCCGGAAAAGCGCATTAACCCCCCCCCGGCCCAAACCACCAAAAATTTCGCCCCAAACAATTTAAAAAAAAAGTTCCAAAAAGGGTCTTTAACCCCCCCAAATTTAATTTGGAAACCAGACCTTTTACCCATAAACCCGTTCCCCGGGCCACAAACAAAGGCCCCCAAAACCGCAAGACCCCAAAAATTTAAAAAAAAGGGCCGGGAAAATGTTTGTTTTTTAATCAAAAACCACCAAAATTTTTGGGTTTAAAAATGGGGAAATTTAAATATAACCCTGTCCGGGGGCCCCAGCATTTGGGCCCCAAAACCTTTTCAAAAACCCCCAGAAATTTTAAAAAGGGTTTTTTGGCCGGGAAAAAAAGGGAGTTTTTTTTCCAAAACCATCATTTTAGTTTTTCCCAAAATTGGGGCATTTGGGGCTATAAACCGCCCGGGGCCCCAGCCCGGGACCAAAAACCTTCCCTGACCCCCCCGTTTTAAAAAAAAGGTAAAAAGGAGGGTTTTAAAATTTTTTTCAAATGGAAAAAATTTGGGCTAAAACCTGTCCGGGGCCACAAGGGATGGGGTTTCCCAAAAACCTTTAAAGACCCCCCACATTTAAAAAGTGCCGGAAAAAGGGGGTCCCTTTTAAACCCCCAATTTTTTTTTTCACTGGGCATTTTACTATACCTTTCCCGGGGCCCCAGCAAAGACCCAGGGCCCCAAATTTTTAGTGGGGGCGGGGAGAAACCCTGGCTGGCGGGCCCCGTTTTTCTAAATTAACCAAAACCAGGTTTTAAAAAGCCCTGATGGGCGCAGCAACGAAAAAAGTCGTGCTGAAAGGAGGGGGCGAAGGGGAAGGTGAGAACACCAAATTCCAAAAAACCCCTTTTTACCAAAATGGGGTCGTTGACCCCTCCCGTTAATTTAGTGTTTTTTGGGGGTTAATTAAAATTTTTTTTGGCTTCCCCCAGGAAAACTGGTGGGAAACCCCCTTCCCTGTTTAAAAACCCAGGTGGCCCCCTTTTTCTTTTTGGGTTTCCCTTTTTTCATTTTAAATCAAAAGGGGCGGAGGAAATGGTTTTTCGTTTTTCCCCTTTGGGGGTTTTCTTTTGGGTTTCCCGTGAACCAAAATTTCCAAATCCCAAATTAAATTACCTCCTTGGGTCCCAAGTTTTCCCCCGTACCCTTCCCTTTTTTACAATTCAGAGGAATTTTTTTAACAAAAAAATTAAAAATTTTGAACATTTCAAAGGTTTTTTATTTTTAAAATTTCCTAAAAAATTCCCCAAAAAAATTAAAAAATTCGGAATTTTGGAATCCCACCCCCCTGGGGCTTTTTTTTCTTTTTTAATTTTTAATTTAAATGGGTTTTAAAAAAGGGATTGATAGCTAAGGGTTTTAAAGGGGTTTTTGGAAGAACCAAGTAATTTTTGAATTTTTGTCCAAAAACAAATGTCAAACCTTAAATTTCCTTTTTTCTGAAACAAATTTACCCCTTTGGCCCAAACCCTTTTAATTTTGAAGAAAAAAATGTCTGTTAAAAAAACACCTTATTTAGAAAAAATGACCTTTAGTAAAAACGGGGTGGCAACCCCAAGTCCCAAAACAAAAATTTTCCGGCCACTTTTGGCAAAAATTGTGAAAAACAAATTTTTTGTTTGAAAAAAATTTTTTGAAAAATTAAAAACAGCATGTCAAAAGCAAAAAAACCCCCCAATAATTTCCAAAACATGAAAAAAAAAAAAATTTTGACTTGGGAATTGAACTGAAAACCCATATTTTCAGAAATTTCTTTTAAAAAACTTGACCAAAAAAATTATAAAAAAAAACTTTTCCGCCCCCTTTAAAAAAAAGGGGGAAAATCCCCCCTTAAAACCTTTTTCCGTTTTGGCATAACCCCCCAAAATCCCCATTTAAAATCCCAAAAAAATTATCTTTCCCCTTCCCATCCCCTGTAAAAAGTTCCCCCCAACCCCTACCTCCCCAAAACCCCCTGAAATTCCCGGGAAAAAATTTAAAAGAATTGGAAAATTTAAAAATGGGAACCCCCCAAAAAATTCCCCACCCCCCATAAAAAACCCAAAAAACTTTCCAATTAAATTAAAAAAAAGTAAAAAAAACCCCCTTTTAAAAAATTTTTCCCCCCCAAAAAATTTTCTTTAAATTATAACCCCCCCCAACAATTTGCCCCGGGTTGGGGGACAACTCAAACAAAAGAACCTGTCGAATTTATCTTTATTAAAGCCCAAAAATTTCCACAAATTAAACGTGGAAAGCCGGATGCGTTTGGGCCCGTAATGACTCCCCGGGTTGGCTGAAGGTCCTGTCAGAATGACCTTTTCTGCTTTGGGGAGGACAACACCTCTATGACATGGCGAGCCAGGTCCCGGGGCCCTTCTTCCATTTTTGGGTACCCCCCGAATCTATTTTGGGGGCCCAACACATACAAAAAAATCGGTGTTGAATGCAGATAGTCTGCACCATGATCTTAAAACTGGGCTCTGGGTGTTTAAGGTGGCCCCCGCATTGCATGCGTTGGGGGAAAGGGGGTAAAAAAATTTCCAGAGGGGCACCCCCTTAGGCTTTTGGGCCACCTTGCCTTTCTGCCCGCCGCCGCCGCCCCCTTCTGGGCCGGGAACGGGAAATTGGCACTCTAAATTTCTGTCCCTCGCTGGGGTTGTTCCCACCGTGAATTTGAAAAAACGGAACAACGCAACAGAATTCCCCATTGATCAATCACAAAGGGCTCCATTTTCCTGCATTTTTTCTCCTCTATTTGGGGGGGGGAAGGAAAGTGCTGATTTTTTTTGTACCGGGGGTCCAGGAGGGTGGGCCCCCCAGTAACTGTTTTCAATTTTTAAAGGGCCTTAAAGCAGGATCATGTTGGAGAAAATGGAGCAACCAACACTCATGTGGAGATGGAGCCCTTTAGTTCCCCAAAAATCTGGGTTGAGGGGGACTAGCAAACTATCTTCCTCATCTGCCCCCCAAAAACCCCCCCAACCTCTTTCCAAGGAGGGACCGGGTTCCCAGGGAAAACCCCCCCTTTCCCCCTCCTCCCCCTTTCCCCCCGGCACAGCTTCCAAAAAGCCCTGACTTTCCCAGATTAAAGCACCCTGAGAGCGAGGTTCCGCCTTTCACTAAACCCCTGGACCCTGAACCACTGCCAAAAGAAGGGCAAAAAAAAATTGAAACCTTTGGGCCCTTTTTTTGGGTTTGACGGAAAAGAAAGGCTCCCCTGTCTTTCATCTTGTCCTTCCTCCTCCTCCGCGCGGGGGAACCTGATGTTTCGAGGGGCCCAAAAAATCGTGGGGGCCAAACTAAAAATCACCAAATGGTCCCTGTTGACAAGGGGATCGTCCGCACGACCATTTTGGTGGCCCTTTTTCAAAACGGCAAAGGGTGGTGCAGACTCTTTCCCCCTGCCCCCACTCTCCTGGGCTCAACACCCCCCAGGTCCGCACCACTCTTTTTCCCGGGGCCCTGTGTCCTTTGTACTGCTAAAGGCCTTGCGCTGCTCCCAAAAAAAACGCTGGAGCATGGGAGGGTGGAATTCCAGCAAGTTTCCACGTCAAAAAATGGGGAAAAGGTTGACGGGGGGGCCGAGCTGCGCTGCAAAGCCAAACCACGGGACGAGGCAGGGGTGCGGGAAAGGGGGAAGGGCGAACTCAGACCTGACCTTTTTTCAAACAGGCATCCAACCCGGGGAGCTATTTAAAATTTTTGGGCGACAAGGTTCATGACAAGTGCCCGGCAAGGGAAGTGCCCCCAGCCCCACCGATCAAAAGGGGGGCCCAAACAGATTTCCCCCGTTTCGCACACCAAAACCTTTTCCGGCAAAAAAGGTTTTTGTCACCCAGACAGCGCTCGGGGGGGGGTCCTCGTTTCGGGGACCCCTCCACCCCCCCCCTGACCGTGTGTGGGACGGTCTCCCCAAACAGTTTAAAAAACAAACCGCCCGGTGTCCCCTGGGCCCCGTGATGCCCCAAAGGACCCGGGGGGGAAAACCCTGCACCCTTTCCCCGCAGTTTTTTTTTAAAACGTCGCCCACCGAAGCCCCCGCACCCCCAAAAGCATCCAAAACCCCCCACCCAGTGACCCCATCACAGAGATTTTAAAACGGCCTTGGCCGTGCTTACAAAACCATGTGCGGGGTGAATTGGGCTTTTCCCCCGGGCCAGATCAGACAAACGGGGCCCTTTAAATTTTAAAAAGACACGTGGGGGGCCGGGCAGGGACGGCTTTTCTGGGAAAGAAATGCCGCACGGCATCTGGTAAAGGGGCAAGGCGAGGGCCCCTGATTTGGGGGAAAACCCCTCTGTGTCCAACCCGACAGAAAGGCAACAGTTTTCCCCCGGGCCAAAAAACCTTGGGATTTCCCACTTCAGGCTTTTTGGGTTTGGGATGGTTTTTGGGTTTAAAATTTTTTCTTCGCTCCCAAACCCGGGGAAAAACAGAAGCTGGCTTTCTAGACTGGGCCCCGTACGGGGGCAAAAGGGCGTCAAACCCGGCGGAAGGGGGAAAGGGGGTTTGGAAAGGGGCTCCGGTGGTGCTGGTGGAAATCGGGGACGGGGAGGCCCCCCCCGGGGGGAAACGGGGGCTGATCCCTGATCATGACTCCCGAAGAACATGGGCCCTGAGGAACGGCCCTTGGGGTGGCGGAGGAATAGGAGGCCGGAAAACAGAGGGGGTGACAGTGGGTTTGGGGGCCCGGCGTCGGTCCCGTTTTTTGGCCAAATGTTCCCTCCATTTCAACTCATGCCCTTTTGCTGCATGTGACTAGACAAAGTTTTGGGGGTGGTTTAAACCCCTTAAAAGGGCTTCCTCCCACTCATTCAAAAAACGGCAAAAGGGGGCATATGCATCGCTGGCTGAATCAGACTTGTCAAAGAAGGCCCGGCTTGAAGGTCCTGGACCTTTTTGACCTGCATTTTCTAGAAATGATGTTGGATCCAATATAAGTTCGGCTGCCCAAAAACCAGGAAATATTTCATAGCAAACTGTTTTAAAATAAAAAAATTGCAGTGCAATGTCCCACACAAATTCCCGGTGAACTTTATTTCCCGTGTTCTTTTTTAGATAAACTTGTCCCGTTTCGCCCGCGGGCCCCCCCCCTCCCCCCCCCCTCGGACTTTTAAAAGCGGTAGATTCGCTTTTAAAAATTTTCTAGCTAACAAAATAAAATCTTCAAAACTCTAAAACCCAACTAAATTGGAAGGACACAGCTAAAAGTAAAAGGGTTTCCCCTGTGCAGAAATAGGAAAAAAAAATTTCGCTGAGCGTTTGGGCCCCAGGCAAAAGCGCACGTCCCATTCCTATGAGACGCTTTAAGACACTAAGGCTGGGGAAAAGGAAGGGCTGTCCTATGTTAAAACGAGGGGGATTGATTTTTTCCCCGCCAACGCAACCATACACATCCCCGCCCTGACGCCCCACACACATTTTCAAACCCCGCTCTAATTCCCCGAAAACTGATTTGCCGGCGCCAAATGACAGGAACCCGAAAAAGGCGCGATTTTTAATTTGAGATGCACAGATTTTAAAACCCTTTAATTTTCGCATGATCTGGAAAATTTTTTATCCCCCATAAAAACCTTGCCCCTTTCAAATTTTTCGATAAAAATCGGGCCCAAAACAAAAAAAAAGCATAACAACCCAAACCCTTTTTCTTAGCTCAAACTGGACCAAACATATGCCAAAATGTATGCTTTTGGCATATGTCTGGCTTGTATGGGTCAGTTTTATCAGCTGGGTTCTGTGATTGTAGGTGGCTATAATTTCCAATACAAGGGAAATCTGTAAAGATGTATGAATTGATCCCTTAACAATAAGAGTCAGTAGCTGTATAGCCTTTGTTATAGTTGTATTCAGCTAAGCTAAACATATGGAACACGTTCTTGACACATGCATCAGACTTACTCATTGAATGCAATGTGAGTAGAGCTTTAATCATATTTTTTATTTATTAAGTTTTCATATGCGGAAATACTTAATCTACGAGAAATCCCATTGTGCAATGTCCCAAAGTGAAATAAAAAAAATGGAGTTTTTCTTGAATTAAACCTGTTATATATGTCAAATGCCAATTTAATGAAGCACATAATGACACCTATGACAGCTCTCAGGCTTTCATAGGGAATAATATAGGATATTTTACTTGCAAATGTGTAAATACATTGCATGTGCATATATTGAAGAACAAAATCCACTTCTATTACATACCATTTTGCATTGGATTCCACTATAGCTTTGGCATTTAATCACAATGAGAATATTTCCTCTTCTGTTAATCTCACTATGTACACACATACCTGATTGACTATATGAACAATGTGATATATGTTGGATAGGAATACATTACAGGTAGAGATGGGCGATTTGATTCTAACGAAGTGGAATTCGTTTAGAATTTCAGGACAACTTCGGTTCTGAAAGAAGTCGAAGTTTGGGGTACTTCGGTGAACGAAGTGTGCTTTTGATTGATAAAATGGCTGCGAGCACATGGCGTTACATGGGGCAAAGCACTCTGGGAGGAAGAAGGGCATAGCCTGCATGACATGTGCAGAGATGAAGCCAATCAGAGACCGGCGGGATTCTGTGACGTCACCGCTCTATATAAGTCCGGGCGCGACGCTGGGAGCTCATACCGCTCTCACTGTACTGATCACGAAAGGTGCTGCCGCGGCTGATTGTTACTGAAGAACTGATTTTTATACAGCGATTTTTGGGGGGTGTCTTAATGTTCTATTTCTGATTTTTTTGGGGTATTGGATTTGAAGTCCAGTGTGCGTCCACTGCTGCTGCATATACATTTTAATGCTATCTGCTAACAGCTCATTGATTATCCAAGGTGGATCTAATCCAGTTCCTGTTGTATTCATTTAAAGAAACAGCGTTTTACAATACAAATACCACTTCATTTTTGGCTGCTCAATTCTTTTGCGCAATTTACATCCAGGGTTAATTAAGCGTTGTTTTTCTGCTGTGGTGACTCCAAGAAACCGTCTTTTTCACCGCCAAAAAATACAATTTTCCTGTAGCCTAATTCACCCAACT
>JAODAL010083862.1:0-11107 GCA_025379985.1 Phyllomedusa bahiana
GCTTTTTAAAAAAGTTATACGGATAAAAACGGTGGTTTTTTGCACCAATGAAATACACCAAACAGTAAACTACAAAATTTCTGTATTCAATTTTAAGTACAAGGTGGCTCTATGAACAAAACTGGGCAGCACCAAAGTAAAAAACTTTTATTTGAAATGTATACGAAAATAAAAGGGGGGTTTTTTGCACCTATGAAATACAACACAATTACTAGCAAATTTCTGTATGGTAATATAAGTACAAGATGGGTCTTTCAACAAAAATGGCCTGCCCCAAAGTGAAAAAACCTAATTAAATTGTGTATGGATTAAAAAAGGTGGTTTTTGCACCTATCAAATACACCTGTGGTGACTAAAAAATGTTCTGTATCCTTTATTGTAAGTACAAAGTGGGTCTTTTAACAAAACTGGGCTGCGCCAAAGTGAAAAACACGTAATTAAATTGTGTAGGGATAATAAAAGGTGGTTTTTGCACCTATGAAATACACCTGCGGTGACTAGAAAAGTTCTGTATCCTATTTTAAGTACAAATGGTATTTAAAACAAAACTGGGCTGCCCAAAGTGAAAAACACGAAATTTAAAAATTGGGTGTACGGATAATAAAAGGTGGTTTTTGCACCTATGGAATACAACAGCAAGTGCTAGCAAAATTTCTGTAGGTAATATAAAGACAAGAGGGGTCTTTCAACAAAAATGGCCTGCGCCAAAGTGAAAAAAAACTAATTAAATGTGTACAGGTAATAAAAGGTGTTTTTTGCACCTATGAAATATACCTGCGGTGACTAGAACAGTTCTGTATCCTATTGTAAGTAAAAAGTGGGTCATTGAACAAAACTGGGCTGCACAAAAGTGGAAAAAACTAATTAAATCGTGTACGGATAATAAAAGGTGGGTTTTGCACCTATCAAATACACCTGCAGTTACTAGAAAAGTTCTGTATCCTAATATAAGTACAGGCTGCACAAAATACAAGATACTATTTCACCAAAAACTGGTAATAAAAAGACATTTCAATACAGGTTCAAAGCAGTCTGGACTGCATAATATACACTCTCCTAAAAACTAAAAAACTAAAAACTTAAATTCTCTAATCTACCTATGTTTTTAATGTTTTACCCGCTAAAAGCACAGTTGTCTGTGTGAACAAAGAGAACTGTGTCGCTGAGCTGTATTGAGGAGAAAGCTGACACACGTCCTGCTCTTATGAGACACAGTGACACACTCATGCTGAACAGGAAGGGCTGTTCTATGAAAAACAAAGTTTTGTGATTTTTCCAGCCAATCACAACCATACACATCACAGTCATGACGTCGCACACCCAGCTCACCCTGCTCCATTCTCTAAGCTGATTTGCTGGCTGCCAAAATGACAAGAAGCGCCAAAAATGGCGCGATATTAATAGATTATGCGCAGATTCTCACCTAAATTATCGCGTGAAATTCCGATCAACCTAAAAACCGTGCCGATTTCAACTTTGTCGATTATAATCGCTCATCACTAGTCACAATATATATGTGCATCTCAGAAAATTAGAATATCACTGAAAAGATAATTGATTTCATATATATATATATATATATAATATATATATATATATATATATATATATATATATATATATATATATATATATATATTTATATATATACACGTGTTTTGCATTTTGTTAATAGATATGGCTGCTATGGCCAAAATTATCCAGATAGTTATCCAAGTGTTGTGTCGTTCTTTGAAGGAGTGACTGTTTAATGGTTTAATGTTATTTGAGTGTGTGGATAGTTGGATGGTCAGACTGGGAGTGAGCCTGTAATGACTAGGGCCACAGGTTTACTATGTCCCTTAATATAGTACGTGATGAAAGCGAGTGTGTAGCAAATATTTGCCTGTGCCTATTCATACTTGTGACATACTACATTAAAAAGACACCTTAATTCATTTTTTATTTCTTCCATACTGCATTGAAAGATCACTAGAGTGAGAACAAAAGGATCTACAACTCAGTACTTAGGTATACCTAATAGCTATGGCAATGCCATCAATATGTGTGGCTATAACTGTTCATCAAATAAGTACAACTGAGTTGCAAGACTAGATACAGTGCATGTACACTCACCGGCCACATTATTAGGTACACCTGTCCAACTGCTCGTTAACACTTAATTTCTAATCAGCCAATCACATGGCGGCAACTCAGTGCATTTAGGCATGTAGACATGGTCAAGACAATCTCCTGCAGTTCAAACCGAGCATCAGTATGGGGAAGAAAGGTGATTTGAGTGCCTTTGAACGTGGCATGGTTGTTGGTGCCAGAAGATCTGGTCTGAGTATTTCAGAAACTGCTGATCTCCTGGGATTTTCACGCACAACCATCTCTAGGGTTTACAGAGAATGGTCCGAAAAAGAAAAAACATCCAGTGAGCGGCAGTCCTGTGGGCGGAAATGCCTTGTTGATGCCAGAGGTCAAAGGAGAATGGGCAGACTGGTTCGAGCTGATAGAAAGGCAACAGTGACTCAAATAGCCACCCGTTACAACCAAGGTAGGCAGAAGAGCATCTCTGAACGCACAAAACAGCGAACATTTGAGGCAGATGGGCTACAGCAGCAGAAGACCACACCGGGTGCCACTCCTTTCAGCTAAGAACAGGAAACTGAGGCTCCAATTTGCCCAAGCTCATCGAAATTGGACAGTAGAAGATTGGAAAAACGTTGCCTGGTCTGATGAGTCTCGATTTCTGCTGCGACATTCGGATGGTAGGGTCAGAATTTGGCGTCAACAACATGAAAGCATGGATCCATCCTGCTTGTATCAATGGTTCAGGCTGGTGGTGGTGGTGTCAATGGTGTGGGGAATATTTTCTTGGCACTCTTTGGGCCCCTTGGTACCAATTGAGCATCGTTGCAACACCTTGTGGAATCTATGCCACGAAGAATTAAGGCAGTTCTGAAGGCAAAAGGGGGTCCAACCCGTTACTAGCATGGTGTACCTAATAAAGTGGCCGGTGAGTGTATAATAGAAAGGCTACAGTACTACAGTAAAAAAGGAGATAAACTAGAAAGCATAGCAACCCTCTTCCTTCTGCCGACTGTAGGGATACCAGATACCAAACGTATACATATAATAACATATTCACACCTTCATAGTGGTCAGCTGTAAAAATACTGCACTTAGCATTCTTTAAAGTTAGAGATCTTAGAAAAGAAGAATATCACAGCATGTTAGATAAACCTCAACAGTAACATTCTCCATGGGTACATACTGTAGAAATATGAGTTAGAAATGTAAGCATTGCCTTCAAATTGATTTACACGTTCTTATATCTGGAAACTGATCTTGAAGAATCACTACTTATTCATGTGGTGACCCCTTTCATGCAGTCTTAGAGGCACAAATAGACAATATATTCTTATCTTTTTAAAACTCTTGCCAGCCTTGTCCATGAAAAGCATATTGAAGATATCTGAGCTGCACTTTCAACATTCTCACAGTAGGTAGCTGGCTAACCTTGCTTCAAGGTGCACTCCCTAACATCCGTAACTTAAACATAAATATATTAAGCTGTGACGTTGCTTTCATACCATCAACTTGTTTATTCCCCTAATTCACCTTAAGTATGCCATCAATCCCATAAGCCATAGCTATTTGCCATTTCTGTAAACAGGGCAGTAAATATAGAGGCAGTATGCTTTGTGCAAAGCAAATATTTCAAGAGAAAATATGTTATTACAATTTGCATAAAATCTCAATAAAAGGTTTGTGTGAAAGCCCCATGAATTGATTATTCTAAGCACATACTGAGAATACCTACAAGAGAGTCTTAGGAGAACAATTGTTGATTAACCACCATCATTTTGGAATTTAGAGCAACCATTCAATATGCATTTTGTAGAGATAAGAAATTAATCCTATTTCAGTAAACCTAATAGGGAATGTATCCTCAGAAAGTAGAGCATTATCTTAATCTTACTTTTATTATATTTTTTTTCTTTACTTGGTGGTGTTCATAATTCTTGTAATACTTTTTACTGCAACTCACTTTCCAGCTTTCCTTATGGCCTGGGATAGAGTCAGCAAAGTCCTCCAATTATAATGAAAGAGTAAGGATTTAAATAGGTTATCTCACTAAGACAAAGCCTTTCCAATTAAAGGGATGTCCAGATGGTATCAAAAGTTAATAGGGAGTCCTGTTGCCTCATATAATCTAAAAGTATATACTCTCTTTCCTCTTGTCCTTAACGATAGCATTGGGTTTCTGGTCTTCTGTTTACTGTGTTGCTGCAGACAGGCACATCACCGCTACAGTCAATCAGGGGCTACAGTGGTGATGTGTCCATCTGAAAAACTGCAATGCAGAATGTGCGACATGTATGATTTTTGGCGCCCAGTAGTGTAGTGTGCGTCTGAATCCATGAACCTGTTCTACTGTGGGTCTTAAATCTAGCGCAAAAACAACAATTCAGGCACAGGTAAACCACTTTAAAAATGGTTTACCTGTTCTAGCAGTAATGCGCCTGGATTTGCAGTTCAAAAGTTATAAATGTGTAGATTCATACGGTTGTATTGCGACACACCTCCAGCATGCCTCCCGATCTCAGGCATATTACAAAGTGCCATGCTCACGTGGTAATGCGCCTGATGTTGGACGGCGCCTGATTAAAAATACAGCGAAGGGGAGTAGTCTTTGGGCTGAAAAGACGCCAGACTTCTGGCGCAGCACCGTACATACATGTCGTCCAGTGTGTTCTAATCATAGTCTAGTTCTGATGATTCCCATTGTAGGCTTCAATGACAGACAGGATTCAGCATAATTCTGAAGGCCTACACAATGCAAGCTGCAATGTACAATGTGCTTTGACACCGGTTTTTGTGGGATCAGACCAAGCAGGCTAGCCTTTATTGCCTACATGTAGCAATAAGTCCTGAGCAAAGTTCACCAGTTGACATTCCTTAGAACATTTTCGGTAGATACTAGCCACTGCATACCAAAGAACACACCACATGACCTTTTTTTTGGATCTTCTGACCCAGTCATCTAACCTTCACAATTCGGTCCTTTTTAAAGTCACTTATATCCTAGCACTGCATTATGTTTCTTGCTTTCAGCATATTAACTTCAAGAACTGACTCTTCACTTGTCTAATGTATTGCACCGCTTGACAGTGGTTTTACTGTTATGGTAGAAAGGTGTATAAAGCACTTTCTGTACTCCGCTGTCAGTCCTTTTAGTCTACATGGGAGGGGCTATACGCCATCTGTTCCTAGAGATAGTCCATACTAATTTATTAGTCTGTTATCACTTTGCTCTCCATTAACATCAATTATTGTAGAAGCCTAAAAGATTGCACAGAACCTGCCACACTGTCTATATAGACAATACTGGGAAAACGTGTGTGTTCAATATGGCAGTATTCAGGGGAAGATTTTAAATTCTTCCTGCACCTTACCTGTAACTGTACATAGACATGTAAAGTAAATTTGAACACCTTAACATATTCATACTTTGTGTCTGCATCATTACCAATGGCTACAAGCAGCATTTGCCATGTTCAGAGAAACCATGATCATGTCCATTTGTATCTTTTGAAGCTGTAGTCAATGGAAACTAATCAATTTAACACAGGGAGGGGGATTTCACTCCAGAGCAGCAGGAGGCCTAACAGAGGCCACAAGGCCTGCCATGGCTACATGGCTAAGGTCATGCTGAATCATGGCCTAATAAATTGTTTGTGGGCAATAATGGTTTCATATACTGAATGGCATAGAAGAGATGAAATGATTGCATTGCAAAGTTTCTACTCACCTCCAGGGTCCTCCACCACTGCCACTCCAAGCACCATTAAATGTGATTCTCCTGTATCTAGTGAGACATTGGAAGTGCAAAAGATATATCTCCCAAGTATCCCTCTTTTGAGAGGTTGGCTGGAAGGGAATCTCTCTAAATGGGATGAAAGACAGCAGGCCGACCCACAGAGATAGAAGATCAAAGACTGGGTGCGGACCAACTATAATCCCACCAGTCACAAATACTCTTCACTTACCCTCTTTGGACATCATCTATGCTGGCAGCAGAAACAAGTGAAAATAAGGAACCTGACATGGCAAATCCATCTACCCTCTGAGTTGGATCTGGTAAGAAAAGTGCTGATCCCCACAAGGGAGGTGGAGAATATCTATGGACAATCCATGAGGAAAGGGGCACTTTGGACCAACTAAGATGTATAACTGGTTGAAAAGAGTAACCACGAGAGTATGTGTACAGTGCTTAAATTGCAGCCTTTTTCCAGGCAAGTTAACAGGTAGCTCGCATGGGCCAGATCCCATTATCTTATACACAGATCCTTAGGTTACTGATTCCAAATACAACTATTTATTGGTAATGGTGGACCACTTCTCCCAGTTTGCAGTAGCTGTAACCATTCTGGATCAGACAACCAAAATAGTTGCCCTGGCCCTGTGAAAATGTGGGCTGGTATTCGGCCCCCTCTGTCTTACTGGGAGCTGTCTTCTGATGTATGATTGATGATTCTGCTCTGTTTGTAATGTATTCTGCTGTTCTGAAGTTTTGACATGAGTTAAAGAGTTACGTGCCTCTGTGATATAGAAAGAGTCAAGTGTTTATTTAAACAGGTAATTATGCAGCAGTTTAGGGCTAACACACTCTACATCCAGTTCTGGAAAGATATGTACTGTTGTCCATTTAGAGAAGTTGATAGGGTAGGGGCTGTTACCATAGTTACAGGGACAGTAAAAGAAAAACAGCCAGTGTGTTAGCTGGCTCTGTCTGTCTGTGAGGGAGTGAGTCAGAGTATCAAGGAGAGAATATCAATAAAGTTGCAAGATAAACACACCATTTATGCTCTCTCAGGAACTTTCCTGCTAATCAGAAGTACAGCTATGGGTGTGTACAACAGGGAATAAAACCTGTAGAAATCAGAAGGAGATATCTGCTGTTTCATAATGGTTAGAGGAGAAGTGTTAAAGCGGAGTGAATGTCATCTGTGACATCAGATCTTGACAGAAAGAAACTCCATCCTAAACTGGTAATTAGAAATTGGCCAAGGATAAACCCAGGCCCAGTAGGCGTGCATGCCAGCTGGATAGAGACATTGGTCAGGCCTGTAGACAAATTAGTTAGGGTCTTATCTAGAATCAGGCCTTAAACGGACATTTCCAGAAATAACATCCACGTGAGACTGTGGAACAAGTCCTACACCGGTGTTGGTAAATTTATTTGTGGTTCTTCTTAGGTAGATCTTTAATTGGTTAATGGAACTCTGGGAATAGTGGGTACTTTCTGAGGTTTTTAAACCCTTGTGCAACATCACGAACGCACCCCTAAAATACGTGTCCACACTATCGTTCCAGTTACTTAGAGATTTTATGAGGTCAATAGCGGTCAGATTTTCGGAGTCTGTTGATAGGTAAAACATCGGTAAGTCCAGAGGATATAGTACGGTGGCACACTGCACAGCACAAAGGTCCCGGTTTGTGTCTATGTGTATGTGTTCTTGAGGTGGTGTTGGAGTTGTTTCTCTTGTCTGTAACTTTGCTGTATTCTGGGAAGTCCATCTTTGTACTTGGCTTACAAAAACATTTAATTCCGGAGTATGAGTGTCTGGCCCAATTTCATTTAGATCAAGAAGCTGGTTTAAAGGACAGGGTGATAGAAGAGCTTTACCTATTGTGCCAGATAGGAAAAACTCAAACTACTCGCTATTACCATCAAATAAATGAAACATGTGAACGCAAAATGCTGAGACCTTGTAATTTGAGCACCATTCAAAAGTAATCAAACCACTGCTCCACCACGCAAACAGTTACTGTTAGGGAAAGAGTTTTAAGATAGGGATAGGGCTAGTAAAAAAATTCAAATCCTAGATATTCCAAACACTAATGTTTTTACAAGTACTGGCGAACCATTGTAGAACCAAATAGGGTCCTATTTGGGCAGCACTATTCAATGCTACCGAGTTGCAGCTGGCTGCTTCTTTAGCCCACCCACTGCTTATTAACATTGTTGCAACAGTAGTTGATTAGATTGAATGAGTGAACAGCCAACTCAATTCCTTCGGATCACAGAAGATTTCAAAATTAAAGGGGTTGTCTCACTATAAAGATTAGCTTTAACCATGTAGGAACTGTTAACTGAAGAGTTTTTCAACGTATATTGCTTTTTTTTTTGGGGGGGGGGGCTTTGTTGAGGAGATTAGATAGAATTTATCAGCTCTGTGTGAACTCAGGTTTCTCTAAGTTACCATCCTGCTCGCCCCTTCTCTCTCTGTTCTGTATTATTTGACGTCACCACAGGTCGGACTACCAGCAGCTTAAGAACAGTGTGTTAACTCAAACAAGTAATTCATCTCCTTTTGTTTTTTTACTTTGTGTTCTATAGTTCTCTGAAGTTAAAGATAGGATCTCCTGCTCTCATGTCAGTGCTTTTAGAAGAGCTATGAATGCCAAGCTGATATGTTAATCACTGCCATAGAAGCAGCCACAGCCAGACCAGTAAGAGACATCATGCATGAATCCGCTTTTGGCTCTGGAACAACGTTGTGAGACAAAGCTTTTAAAGTTATATAGCATACTATGAAAATGAATTCACACATAGAAAGCTTTTTTTTATACAATTTCCTTTCTACTTTATTCATCCACTAACCAGAGAACATAAAGTGGAAAGCACGTTTTTAAGTTCCTACTTCTCGTAAATTAACCAGTGACAGAAAGATGAAACTTTTCCTCCAAAATGGAGAAACACTCAAGATTGCGAAGTGCTATGATAACATACTGTATCATGGGGCAGAGAACTCTGGGAGGAAGAAAGGAACACCCTCAATGACATGTGCAGACATGAAGCCAATCAGCGACCAGCGGGCTTCTATGACGTAACAGCCCTATAAATACGGACGCCATCTTAAATTCTCACACTTCTCACTGTGTCCTCTCATAAGCATCTATCTGCTGCTGCTGCAGCACTATATTGAACTTATTGTAAAACAAACTTGTTTTATTAGTGACTGGAGGGAAAGACCATCACAAGTGTGTGTCATTTCACACTTGTTTCTCAACCAGCGTTATTATTTTGTTTTAGTTTGTGGGGTATTCTCCTTAACGTACAGGGTGGGTGTACTTCTGTCCCATATACGCTTCAATTACATCTGGTTGTTCTTTAGGGTATTTAATACCCAAGGCTTAATTTAACCCCTTGATTGTGGGTTAATTTGCACTATAATACAGGGTGTCTTTTATTTTTTGTACCATATACGCCAAAATTACATCTGGTTGTTCTGTATAGTATTTCAAACCCAAGGATTAATTTAATTTCTTGATTGTGGGGTAATTTGGACTAAATTACAGGGGGTCTGTATTTTTTGGTTCCTTATACGCCTAAATTACATCTGATATTTCTGTAGGGTATTTCATACCAAAGGCTTAATTTAACCTCTTGATTGTTGGTTAATTTGGACTAACATACAGGGTGTCTTTTTTCATTTTGTCCCACACACGCCTAAATTACATCTGGTTGTTCTGTACGGTATTTCATACCCAAGACTTAATTTAACTTCTTGATTGTGGGGTAATTTGGACTGAAATACCGGGTGTCTGTATTTTTTTGTCCCATATACACCTAAATTACATCTGGTTGTTCTGTATAGTATTTCATACCCAAGGCTTAATTTAACCTCTTGATTGTAGCGTAATGTGGATTAAAATACAGGGTGCCTCAATTTTTTGGTCCTATATACGCCTAATTTACATCTGGTTGTTCTGTACAGTATTTCAAACCCAAGGCTTAATTTAATTTCTTGATTGTGGGGTAATTTGGACTAAAATACAGGGTGTCTTTATTTTTTGGTCCCTTATACGCCTAAATTACATCTGATATTTCTGTAGGGTATTTCATACTAAAGGCTTAATTTAACCTCTTGATTGTTGGTTAATTTGGACAAAAATACAGGGTGTCTTTTTTCATTTTGTCCCACACACGCCTAAATTACATCTGGTTGTTCTGTACGGTATTTCATACCCAAGACTTAATTTAACTTCTTGATTGTGGGGTAATTTGGACTGAAATACAGGGTGTCTGTATTTTTTGGTCCTATATACGCCTAAATTACATTTGGTTGTTCTGTATGATATTTGATACCCAAGGAAGTATTTAACTTCTGGATTGAGGGGTAATTTGGACCAAAAAACAGGGTGTCTGTATTTTTACGCCTGAAAATATCATTAATTTTGTAGGGTATTTTATACCAAGGCTTAATTTCTCCTCTTGTTTTGTGGGGGAATTTCACTCAAATACAGGGTGTGTGTATTTCTGCCACATACACGCCTGAAATCCATCAACTCCAGACCGGTGGTTTTTTTTTTTTAATCTGTGGCCAAGAGTTAATTTAACTTTTTGTGGAGAATTCTTCGTCAAATCCAGTGTGTATTTGTGTATTTCAGCCCTACATACATCTCAAATCCATCCACTCTAGTCTCTTGGCATATTGTGATCTGTGGCAAATAGTACATTTTTTTAAATTATTGTGGTAATTCTGTTAAATGCTAATACATGTAGAGCCCCCCCCCAAAAAAAAAAAGAGTGCATAGGGGGTCATCAGTAATTTTGCATTGAAGTCAATAATTATTTTGCCTTTCCTTTGTGTCCGCTTTCAGTTGTTGAATAATCCATCATTGCTAAAGCCAAAAAGAAGCAGGATTTGATCCCAAAAACAGGTAAATTTGCCTTGGTCTGTTTGGTATCCACTCCTGCTTTTGGCTACCTACTCATCTGACAATCCTGATGCAAACAAAGGACCATGTCAAACTAGCCTTACGGCTTCTCCGATAACACAATCAGTTGTGTTTGTCCTTTTCATTCCTTTTGACAGATTAAGAGAAGGGGAATATCAACCATAGTGGCAACGTCATAGAGTGGTGGAGGGTGGAAACAGCATTGAAAAACCACAGGGGTGGTCGACTAGAAAAGTGGGCAGTTGGCAGCAGCATAGTAGGGCCCCCAGAGAGGGAAATGACAGATTGTGAAGGTGGCAGCACTTATTGGCCACAGACTGGCACAAATACACACGTGGGGTGCGGCAGCAACAGCAGATCAGGGGGTGGA